>PVJH01004224.1:78061-129010 GCA_004026705.1 Nesogale talazaci
TTTTTTTTTTTTTTTTTTTTTTTTTTTTTTTTTTTTTTTTTTTTTTTTTTTTTTTTTTTTGCCTTTTTGGATTAAGTCAATATCTTTTCGTAGTCCTTCTAATTTATCATTGGGCTTTTCTGGCAGTTGCCCTATGCATTAAAATCTACAACAGCAACATTTCTTGGCCTATTTAAAATTTAAAGTATACTGTGTTAGGCCAGGTTGTCTGGTGAAACAGTTCCAGTAACATACATGTATAAGAAAGAGCTTTAGATCAAGAAGAAATTAAATACTAAGAAACATCCCAGTCCATCCTATCTGAAGTCCCTAAGTCTGATAGTGGGCCATAAGTCCCTCTCCAGACTCACACAGCCACAGACAATGATGCAGAATGCAGGAAGATCACAGGCCGGTGGGTGCAAAGTCAGTCTATCCAAGGTTGGTGGAAACATGGTCGACGTCCTGCAGCTCGTAGGCTCGGGAGCTGAATCTTAGCAGTTAGGAAGGGAAAGCGGGAGAGAGAGGAGATTCCCAGGCTCTTCTGGCGAGAAGCTACACCATGAAGCGGAACCTGACTGACAGGCTTGATTCCACTCTCCTCTTCCCGGCAACTTCATGCTGCTATCAAGTCATCTAGCTATCACAGGGACCATGTCATGGAATAAGGAACTCTTGAAGTCTTCTGGGTCTATTTCCACTGCACTGTCATTTCCTATTGAAACCACAGTTCTCACGCATTGATTGCTTCTTCATACACTATACATACCAGGAATGCAATACTTTTGGTTTAAGTAGTTCTATACATTTAGACAAAATTAAGAAGTCCTAATTGTCATCATCTCCTCTACGTGTATAGACATTTACTGTTTCTGATCACTTTCGTTCCTTACATTTTCAGATAGTATCATTTTCCTTTATTCTGAAGAATTTCCCTTGAGTTTTCTGTCTTCCAAGTCTGCTAGAAATAAGTTTTCATAATTGCATTTTTTCTGAAAATATATTTGTTTTGCCACCATTTGTTCTTTAAACAGCTTTATTGACATCTAATATCATACAATTCAATAGTTTAATCGCATCAAGAAGAGTTGTACAATCTTCACAATCGAACATTTTCTTCGTTCTTGTGCTCATTGTTACTAGCTCCCCATCTCCCTTGCCAACCTCCCCTGATGTACTCCCAAGGAACCATCAATCCTGGTATTGTCTCCATAGATTTACCTATCCTGGATTTCATTTAGAGAAAAACTTGGGGGGGGGGAAGGCCAACAACTAGCAACAATATCAATAAAGCCAATCAAAAAGAAAGTAGAAAATATTGAAAATAGAGCAAATTGAAAATGGATCAAAAGAGAGATCAAATGATAAAGTGTTCTATTTTAACCTAACTGCATCTACAATAATCTACTTTCAGATTCATTTTGCATGTTAGAAGGCTACTCACATTCCTGGTCTATGGTGAGAGGTTATTCACCAGAGGCTTAATTCACAAGTAGTTCCCCTTCTCTTTTTTAAAAAAAAAACTGAATCAACTTTAAACTGGGTCAAAAGGGAGATGCCACAATTGACTTTACAATGCTCTCTGTCTGATAACAAAGCTCCTCGAATCCCTCAACTATGATCACAGGGGATTCTCCAGAGGCTTAATCTATGCCTGGATGCTGCACATAGATTTTGGGCTTCCACTTCCATCCACAGCATTCTGTAAACCAGGTGTTCACAGTATAAACTCTGATACCATTCCTCCTTCAGATTTGGATTATATTATTTACAATCCTTGGATCATATAGGCTAGTGTGCTTCTTCCAGGTGGACTTAGTTGATGCCTCCCTTAGAAGGCTTCTTGTTTTAGGACAACCTTAAGATTCCACACCCTATTATTTCTGATAGATAGCCCGGCACCATCTAGCTTCTTCACCAGGGTTTGCTGTCCCATCCATATCTACAGTGACCTCTCCATGAGGGTGAGCACTAAGCAGGCCATGTTATACTAACTAATTGTTCTTAGATAGGGGCTAAGATTAAGTGCAAGACCCAAATCCACTCCCATGTCTCTAGTTTGCGCATGTCTCCAACTCGCCATAGAGACCTGGTCATTTTGTGGTAGAGGACATTATCAGTCCTCATGTTGACTCACAGCAATCCTGCAACACAGGGCAGACCTGCCCCTGTGAGTTTCTCAGACTGGAAGCTGTTACAGACGTGAAGGTCACATCTGTCTCCCGCAGAGCGGGCTGGTGGCTTTGAAATGCTGGCCTTGCAGCTAGCATCCCAGCTCATAACCACCGCACACTGATGGTGTCAGTAGTTTAGCTTATGCTCTGGACTTTAAAACGCTGTTGAGAAGAGGAAATTATAAGAGTATAGCCCAGTTATGATCCACAATACATGAATATTGAATGGTATAGATAAAATTCTTAAGTTGGCGATAGGACAAAACTTTCAATAATATTCATTCCCAACAGCAGAGCCATGCCTACCAGACTAATACATGTCATAATGAAGCAAAGAGAACATTAATACAGTAAGTATGTGGTATTTCTGGGCCACCATTCATTGGGCACCCCAAGGCAAGAGATTCACACCAAAGTCCAATACTTGCTACTTCTATGCTCTTGGACTAGCAGGCATGCCTTCATTCTGAGAAGATATTTCCACTGAAAATAGAATTCTGATATGGCAATATCTTCTTTGGAAACTTTAAAAATGCTATGCTAAGAACCCTAATTCTCATGGAACCCAGACTTCGTGGAGTCATTGAGCTTGGAGAGATCCAGAATTTCTTTTTTGTGTGAGGTCATATTTTTATTAACATTTTTCTTTCCTTTTTTTAAATTAAAAGTTCATTTTATTGGGGAACGCTTACAGATCTTATAACACTACACCCATCAATGAGTCAATTGTATCAAGCATATTTGTACATATGTTACCATCATTATTTTCTAAACATTTACTTTCTATTTGTGTCCTTGGTATCAGCTCCTCTTTTTTTCCTAGCCTCTGAATTTTTAAGCCTTAAACCAAAAAAATTCCATTATTAGCTAACTAGGAAAGAATGTCTGCCTTGAGTAGATGGCTTTTTAAAGGAATTATGTATATGAAATGTGTTAGTCCAGGTAGACTAGAGAAACAAATTCATAAACATGCACATGTTTATAAGGGAGAGGCTTGTAGACAAGAGGAAGGGAACATTGAGAAAGCCTCCCAACACAACCATGTCCAGTCCACGTCCAGTAGTCCAGTATTAGCCCATATGTCCGATACAAATCTAGAAAGTCTTCTTCAGACTCAAGAAGCCCATGCAATGGTGCCAGCACAATCACAGGCCAGGGAGTGCAGAGTCTTGTGTATCTAGTGGCGGTAGAAACTTCTCAGCACTGGCAGGAGTTTCCACATGGCTTCTCTGGCCCAGAGATCTGGTTCCATCAGGGCAAGCCCATGTGGCTTCTCCTCCAGCTTCTCCAGGTTCCGGGACTCAGGATCTATCAGCATGTTTTGCTGTGTATACTTTAAAAATCATTTTATTGGGGGCTCACACAATCCATACATACATTCATTGTGTGGAGCATTTGTACATATGTTGCCATCATCCTTTTCAAAACATTTTCGTTCTACTTGAGCCCTTGGTATCAACTCCTCATTTTTCCCCTCTCTTCCCCACACACCCTCCCACATGAACCTTTGATAATCTTTGAATTTTTATTTTTTCATGTCTTACAATGACCGGTGTCTCCCTTCACCCACTTTTCTGTCCTCTGTCCCCCTGGGAGGGGGTTATATGTTGATCATATAACATATATCCCTTTTCTCCCCCCGGCTTCCCTTTATCCTCCTGGTATTGGTTACTTTCATTATTGGTCCCGAGGGGTTTATCTGCCTTGGATTCCCTGTGCTTTCAACTCCTATTTGTACAGTGTACAGGTTCTGGTCTAGCCAGTTGTTTAAGGTAGAATTTGGGTCATGATAGTGGGGGTGGGGGAAGATAGCATTAAAGAACTAGAGGAAAGTTGTATGATTCATTGATGCTATCCTGCACCCTGACTGGCTCATCTCTTCCTTGTGACCCTAATGGAAGGGATGTCCAATTGTCTACAGATGAACTTGGGGTCTCCACTCTGCACTCCCCCTCATTCACATTGCTAAGAACTTTTGTTAAGGGAGTACTTGAGTAGAAGCCCAATGTCCATGTGCTACCTTAATACTTAACATATAAATATATCTACATGCATCTTTGTGCCTATCATTATATATCAATATATTTACATGTGGACATGCCTGTATTTACACATGTATACATGTCCTTTGGCTCCTCCATATTTCTTTCCTCTGTTTCCTTTTACTTTCCTTTTGTCCCACTATCATGTTCGACCTTCATTCGGGTTTCAATAATTCCTCTCAGTTACATTGCCCTTGATCAAGCCCCGCCAAGCATCCTAGGTTCTCCTTACCATCTTGTTGTTCTCTTGTCCCTAGATTGATTGACATCCCCCTTTCTCATGACTTCCCTCCAGGAACTAGAACTGTTTGTCCACCTATCTTATCTAGATCAACATGCAGAGACAATAATAAGCACAAAACCAAGACAGAACAAATCAAAGCAATGAACAGAAACAAAGGAACAAAAATGACAAAGCAAAAAAAAGAAAACTTAGTTTCAGGTCTGTTTTTTTTTTTTGCCTTTGGGAGTGTTTACCGGTGGAGTCTGATGGGGTGCCATGCTTGATCCCATGTCTCTGGTGGGGTCAGCACTACGGTTCTCTCTGTGCATTCGCTGCTCTGAGCAGGAATACCACCCTTGGGGCTGGGTGTGTATACTTTCGATAACAAAAATAGTAAGAGAAGAATTGTTAAGGCTTTCCCACTATCTTTTGGCTTCTATAGTCCATTCATTGATAATGGAAACATCATACCTTGATGTGTAATATTTCATATATCCCTTGACACTTCATCTTCAATTTCAAATGACCCTGCTAGGGATGATTTTCTTCATGCTTATTGTATCTGAGGTTATGTCAGCTTTTTGAATCTGCAAATGTATGTTTTTTCATCACATTTGGACTTTTGGCAGTTATTTATTCAAATGTATTTTCTACCTTATTTTCTTACTCTTTCTCTTCTGAAACTCCAGTTATAGCTATGTTAGACTTTTTGATATAGTCCCCACAGGGTTTTGAGTCTTTGTTCATCTTTTTTTTAACTTTCTTTTATTCAGACTGAATAACTTCTCTTGATTTATCTTCACGATAACTGGCTCTTTGTCATTTCCAATCTGTGGTGATGTCTGCCAGTAAAGTTTTTATTGCTTCGGATAGTGTGCTTTTTATTTCTAGATTTTTCCACTTCATATGTGTATGCATGCTCAGAGTTACTATTTTTTCATCCACTCTATTATCCTTATTTGGTCATAATTATAATAAAGCTTTGATCAAGTGGATCTGATTCGTGGCACTCCCATAGGCTTCAAAATAGAACTGCGAGCCGTAAGTTTTCCAATGGCTGATTTTTCAGAACCAAACAGCCAGGCCTGTCTTCTGAGGACTAGACACCAGCATTCCAGCTAATGGCTGTACCATCCTGGAACTCCGTGGTAGGAATAACTGCCCTAATTCTTCTTTGCTTATTTGAATTATGTGTCATCTCAAGGTTTGTCTCTGTTGACGTCCCACGGCTCTTGATGCTGGTTCACATTTTACTGTTTCTTATCTGTGTAGGAGTTTCAGATTGTTTGTCAAACATTGTGAATTCTATGCTATGAAAATTCTCAATTTCAGTTTTTGTTTTTTCCCAGGCAACTATCTTTGTTGGATTAAAATTCTGTTACTTGAGTAGCAGTTCATATCTGTTTACTTGGTTGTTCGCTTTTTATCTAGCTGGACTGTTGAAAATCTGCCCTGGGAATGCAGGGTTCAGGAGTTACCTGGAGGTTAAAGTAGAGATTTGGCATATAATTTAGAGCTTCTGACTGTCTCTGTACAAAATCCCCACTCCCATTTTTTGGTGGCTAAAGTTACACTGAACTCTGTCCCATAGTTTACTAAACCAGCGAGTTTGTGGGTGTAACCACTGCAGTAGAGCCAAACTTGCGAGCTAAAGGTTAGAGTGGAAAAGAGAGATTTTATTAGACAGACGCGGGCAGTGCAGTGCGGATCCGATCACAGTGGAGACTGTCCACTTGGGATCAGAATGCATGGCCTTGTACACACTCTCTGGTGCTTGCACATACTTTTCCAGGTACTTTCCATTGCTCGAGCTATAAGATAATTAAGAGATATAATTGTTGACTCTCACAATCAGAGAGAACAGAGTGACATTTATGATACACGAGCAATCTTCTTCGGTGTCTTAGTGCCCACCCAGGAAGCCACACAAAATGTATGTCTTTGAACGACAGAAACCAAAAGCTCAAACTCAGTGCCATTGAGGCCTATAGGACAGATGTTACCCTGGAGCGGTCTGAAACAGCCATGCAGAGCCCCTGGGGGTTTCCACGGTCACCCGGCAGCTCCAGGCCCCATGTAGGCAGACACCAGCAGGCCTCCCTGCTGTCTTCTCGTTCAGAGCCTGGCGGTGGAGTAGCATCGATCAAGCAGCTTCTGCGGAGTGCTTACCGCTCAGCGAAAGAGAGCATCATAAAAACTTCACAGAGGTTGGGGGGATGGTGGAAATTCCACGAACCACAAGCAGAGTGATTGAGGTAAATGTTAGAAGGAATTTCTTCAAGAAGTTACAGTGCGTTTTTTGGGGGGGTTAACTTCTTATTCTGAACCAGGTGGAGATTTCCCATGAACAGATAGGTCTTCCATGGAACAATTCATACCCCTTTGGCTTCATCTCAATTATTATAACTCCTGCAGGATGACATGACCCACCACTGCCACCCGTGTGATGGCCCCCCTCCCCCAAGCCATCGTTCCTCCAGTCCTGAAACCCAGGGCAGTCTCACCTCTCCTACTGGGTCGCTAGGAGCCTGCCTTCACTCGAGCAAAGTGAGTTTGGTTTTTTGATTGTTGGGCTGAAAATTGAACTACTGAGGGTAGGTTCTATCCAGACCTGAAGGGCTGTTCAAGGGCAGTGGGGGGATTCAAATAATTTAACAACCAGTCTGCTGCCTTAATGATCGTTTTAAATATTTTTAAAAAAAACAATGTGCAGAAAAGTAGTTAATTATTTCATATAATTAATACCTAACAAAGGACAATACAAGAGGTACATAAAAATAGATTGTTAGAAGAGTTTTAAGATATTAGTGAAAAAGATTAACTAGTACCTGATGGAAAAAGAATAACACTATCATTTGAGAGATTTCCATATTTCTTCTTGATAGGAGTTCTCACTTGGAAAAGTCTTCACTTTGATGGAGCACCGTCGCTGTGTGGTTTCTCCCCATCCACCTGTCTTCTCATGGCAGGAGGAGGAGTTTGTGTCTGTGAAGGTAGGTTGATGGGGTAATAACCATTGTGTGTGTGCATACATGTGTGTGTTTGTACATGTGTATCTGTGTGTGGAGTGTGTTTGTGCGTGCATGTGTGCACGCTTGTGTTCATGTATGTGTGCGCATGTGCGTTCATGTGTGTGTGCATGTGTGATGTGTGCGACTGTGCTGCGTATACATGTGCATGTGTGTGCATGTGTGTACATGCACGTGTGCATGCGTGCATGTTTGTATGTATGCATGCATGTATGCTGTGTGCATGTCTGTGTGTCCATGGATACATGTGTGCGGGTGCACGTATGCGCATGTGTGCACATGTAAGTGTACGTGTGTGCTTGTGTTGTGTGTGCATGTTCGCTGTTTGTGTGTGTGCCTATGCTGTATGTGTACATGTGTACTTGTGTGCATATCTGTGTGCACTTGTGTGTGCGCGTGTACGTGTGTGTGTGCATGTGTGCGCGTGTTTTTGTGCTCTTTGTGTGCATGCGTGCATGTGGGTTCACATGTGCATATCTGTGTGTGCGTATGTGCATGTTTGTGTGTGTGCATCAAGGGTCCCACCCTCAGAAACCCACAGAGGGTCCAAGAATTGGCTCCATGGCAGTAGATTGGTTTTTAGAGGCGCCCGTCTAGAATTTTTCTTCAGTGCCGCCAGGCCACGGAGCTTTTTAGCCCACGTTTCAAGGAGAGGGTCAAACTGCTTGGTATTTTCTTGACCAGGCCAATGTTGGAAGTCCCTGTTCCTTCTGTTTTAATTGCCTACATAGTTGGTCTTTTACATTTGCTTTTAGCTGTTTGACATGTGTGTGACCCAAGAGGACTTTAACTTTGCTGAATTTTAACAATCCTGACATCACACAATCTAATGTTACTAAAATGCATTCTATTAACACCCTTTCCAGTACTTTACAAGAAAATGTTCATTTTTGTGTGCATTTTATCACTTTTGAGGGGAAATATTATACAACATGTCTTTCCGATGAAGGAAGTGAAGCCATTAGCTGGGTCAGGAGTCTGCTGAGAGGGAGGAATTTTACCACGACCATGCAGGACAAACCATTCCCCTCTCCGTGATGGGAAGCATCCCTTCTCCCTCTCCCACAGTAGATCCATATACTCATTAATGACTTCTTTTTGAATGAGTACATTTATTTATTTTTCCCCAAAATCATTTTATTGGGAGTTAATACAGATAGCCTCTCATTCCATAGTTCCTTCACATCAGGCAGAACTGTGCTCTCGCTACCACAGTCCATTTCACAAACATTCTCTTCCTTCTTCAAACTCCTTGACATCAGTTTCCCTTTGCTCCCCCTTCCATGGGACCTCACAGGAACCCTTATCCAGCTGGTGGTCTCTAAGGTTCATCAATTCTGAGTTTCATATACTGAAAAATGGAAAAGCATATAACCCACAATTCAAGAGTGACAAAATGCAATCTGAGGTAAACCCTACTATGAAAAAAAAAAAACAAACACAGAAAATGTTGAAATACAGATCAAGCCCAATGTGCATCAGAGAATATACACATTTGTGTAGATTCCACAAATGTATCTGGGGCTTCCACTGTCATCAATATCCTTCTGCAAACCAAAATCTCAGACTTTGGACTCTGGTGTTATTCTTTCCTTTGATTTCATATTATATAATTTGCAATCCTTCAGTCGCTAATGCTAGCATCCTTCTTCCATACGGATTTACTTGGTATGTCACTCAGATGTCTTCTTGTTTGGAAACAAACTTTTAAGACCCCAAATCTTAGTTTATCTAATTGCCACACACTCTAATTTCTGCGCCACACTTTGCCTTAACACTCACATCTTCTGTGTTCCTTTCCAGAGGGTGAGTATGGAGCAGGACCTAGTTGTTCTTAAATTGGAGTAGAATTTAATGCATGCCCCAAACCCATTCCTTGATCTATGGTTTTTTAATCTGCCTTTGGCTCCCTTTAGAAACCTCCTTGTCAACTCATGGCAGAAAGTCTTACTAATCATATCCCTGAAATATAAATATCTTCCATTAAGATTGTCATTGATCATCCCTTGGTACTAATTTTTTAAAAGAATGTTGAGAGAGGGACACTCAGCCAGTGTGGGCTAACTCCATAATGCAATACCAGCATTGTACAGAATAAATCTTTTGTGGCTGGTAGTTATTACATAAACAATGGGATTTGGTTGTCAGGGAAAATTTACAATAATATTCACTGAGAATATCAGTCACAAGTTTGCCAGGATAATATATATCTTAATACAGCACAGAGGGTATTGATATAGTAAAATGCAGCACACAAGGCATTGATGTAGTAAGTAAATGATTGCCCATCTACTGGCAGTCCAATAATCTCAGTACAGCTGTCTTCTGCTCCTTCAAACACCATGAATTTTCAGTCTTAAGTCCTCGGGTTACAAGTAGAGTCCAGTTCACATAGGGGAGGTTTCACATCAGTTCTCTCTGGTGCAACTTCTGGAGTGTTTTGCACTTTAAAGATCCAAGAATCAATGCTCCAATACTCCGATGTTCTATGAAACTTTACCTGGGTCCCCAGGGTGCGCCTCAAAACTTGAGCCAGTGTGGCTTATTCGATACATTTTACCAGGGAGTTTCCTTAAAAGTATTTTTAGTTCTTTCTCCCCTTGTGTTCTCCCAGATGTGTTTGACCCCTCCTACCTGGACTTAACTTTTCCATCAGCATCCCTCATGTGGTAGTTACATAATCTGTTGTCCATTTGAAAACATTAAGAGTGGTGGGATGGAGTCTAGCCTGTCAATCGGATTGTAGCTTGATGACCTCATTTGGAGGCATGGGGAGATAAATAACTTGCTGGAGGCCAGACACACACTCCCTGCTAGACATTTCTGTTGAGAAGATACATGGAACTCTGCTAGAGCCCTAGATCTGAAGGAGCCACATGGAGGCTCCTGTCAGTACTAAGATGCTTCCATTGCCACTGGGTCCACAAGACTTTTCACCCACTGGTCTGTGATCTTCCTGCATTCGGTGTCATTGCATGTGTTGTGTGAGTCTGAAGGGAATTTACAGATTGGTATAGGACATGTGTGCCAAAATAGGACTTATGGACTTGATATAGACTGGGCTGGGATGTTTTCTCAATATACGATTACTCTTTGTATAAAGATTTCTTATACACATACAAGGGTTTCTGGACTTGTTTCTCTAGTCAACCCAAACTAACACACCTCATCCCTCTGATAGTGCTCTCTACCTGTCCAGAGGGACCTTGTCATAACTTTGCATGGCAGTCACTGGGTAGTCAACATCCCCTCCCCCTCCCTTGTCAATTTGATCTCAGCTGGCATGAAAAGCCTTCTGCCAACATGACCTTTAAGATACAGACATACCTCGAGAGGGTGGTGCATTGTTCAGTGGCACCAGTCAGGCTGTCCTGTTGCTTGTGCCTACAACCATGGGCTCATAGGTATTTGTTCTTTTGTGATTAACTAACTTATGCATTAAGTATTATGAGACACCTGCGACATGACCGACGTGGTCCTGGATGATAGGAATGGGATCATTAGGGATTTGCTAGGGGCATTAGACATGAAACAGTGACCTGCAGATACAGAATTGTGAAGTCTGCGAAGTCCAGGGAGGCTTCCCTAGGGAGTGAGAAGGCATTTGAGAGACGAGTGTGTGTGTAGGGGGGGAAGGTCAGTTCCAGGCAGAAAGATGAGCATGTGCATAATTAAAGCTTCTGAGGTGGGTTGAAGACCTGGAAACCGGAAGCCCTGTGAGCAGGCCTGTGGAGTGAGATCACAGAGAAGAAGAAGGGCACGGAGCACGCTAGAACTCTGAAGGCAGGCAGAGTGCTAATTCAAACAAACTGTTCCCACACATTTTGTCGGGAGTTAGCTTGCTTCTCTTCATTCCCTTCCTTTCTCTACTTCTCTTCCTGGCCCTTTGTTACGTGATTCTGAACACAACTTGTATGTAGTTCTTCTTCACAGAGAACCTAGTGCTTCCTTCACACTCACTATCCTGATTCCACTCCAGGGAGGGAACTACGATGAAGTTGCCTCAATATCTTTCCCAGACGAGCTCGTGAACGCACAGACCACCATAGAGGACAATTTGTACTCTCATCCACATTGCAGATTTTCAATGCTTGCGAGCTTGGACAGTAAGTGTCTTCTTCTTCTGTTTATTAGTTTGTTTTTTATGATGAGGGAAGTTCAGCCTTGTTTTGTGTATGTCTATATTGTTTCTCTTACTTGTTGTGTCAATCTGGGAAGATTAGAAAAATAAAATTCATAAACACGCATATGCATATAAGGCAGAGGTTTATATTCAAGAGCAAAAGAACATTGAGAAAAATATCCCAACCCAGTGCAGTCCAAAGTCATAAATCTGATATTATCCTGCCTGTCCAATACCAATCTATAAGCCCTCTTCAGATGCATGAAACACATGCAATGATGCCAAACACAGAACAACCACAAGCCAGTGGGTAGAAAGTCTTTGGGTCTAGTGGTGTAAACATCTCAGAACTGGCAGGAGTCTCCACGCGGCTTCTCTAGGTCCAGGTTTCTGGCCGCATGAAGTTAGTTTCATGTGGCTTCTCCCCAGGGATATCTTGCAGGGAGCCAGTCTTGTCAATCGAGTGTCTCCTGATTCCAAGAAGGAGTCCTGGATCTCCCAGACTTCTCAGGAGAAGGCCATGCCCACACAGGGGTCTCATTGGCTAGCTCCAGACTGACAGGCTAGACTCCACCGCTACACTCTTAATCATCAAACTGATACCAGATTAGAGGGCTGCCATACTTGTGAACTAAAAATGTAAGTTCTTGTATTCGACCTAATAGTGTAGGGGGGTGGAGGGAGAAGAGGTGTTCTATACACAGTGTTTTGCAACTTTGTTTGCTTCATTTGACCATACATATAGAGATCCCATATAGCCCATCTCAGCACAACTAGATGTACATAAAATTTTCCCAAGGACTACTTAGCACTCCATTGCAGTGCTATGCCATGATTTATTTCCTTAATACATAATGATTGGGCACTTAAGATCTTTCTGTTTTTTGTTGTTATACGAAATGTGTGTGCACATATGTGGGAGATACGTGACATAATTCATTTCAGTGGAATTCTGGGTGGAAAAATACGCGCCTTGTGTACTTGCCCTCTAGAGATGTTTGTTCAGGGTCCTGTTAGCCATTAAAATGTGTTATAGGCAACATATCTGGATCTTACCAAAATGTGTGTGCCCTAAAACCTAGATATTAGCTTTCTAATAAAAAAGAAAACTGCAATTTCAAGGTCAATAAATATTTTATGAAGTACTGAAACAATATATTAATTGTAAGGGGGCCTTAATTAAAAAGGTCCTTATACTTTTAAACAATTTATAGATGAATGATTTGCTCATTTTGTAAGAATTCACAAGAAGCTGAGTGATTACTGAGGAATGATGTTAAGTTGTCGTGAGGTGCCTTCCAGTTGGCTCGACGACTTCCTGTGGCAAAGCAGAAGCAGCCCGTATCTGTGTAGGCTGCAATCTTCATGAGAGAAGATGCCAGGTCTTCCTTTCATGGAAGCACTGAGTGGATTCGAACCACCAGCTTTCAGTCAGCAGCCCAGCACTTAACTGTTGCTCCATCAGCAATTATGACAAATTCAATAGCATTATGCTTGGGCATGAGGCAGGGAAAAAACACAAGGCCTTGGACAAGGTGGATCGATAGTGTGACTGCATGAAGGGCTCAAACATAAGCCAGCCCAGGCCAAGCCGGGTTTGCTCTGTGGAACGCAGGGTCACTATGCATTGGAGCTGGCTTGACAGCCCCTGACAATGGCCAGGACTACTCAGGTTCAGACACTTTCAAAAACACCACAGAACTTTACGTATTTCACCATCAGCAAAATGGAGACCTAATAGCATTGTGCATGTATTTTAATGTTTGGTGGGAAAGTGTGACCTCCTGAAATAAGAACAGCAGCCACCGGTGAAGTAGCCTGATTATACCAACAATGGTACAATCCCCTAATCCGACTGCAGGTTTTCTACCTGTGAGCTATGACAATGTGAGAAGCATCTTTATTAATTGAATGTTTAGTTAATTCTGAGGGAGGTTGGGGTTGCTTTTTTGGATGTGTGTATTGCTCTTTTTTTAAGCTAAATTCTTATGTTCTGTATCTGCCCTAATGGATACTGGTCTTTAAGTCTTTTTATAGAATGTGGAATATGATTCTTTATTAGTCATCCAATATTGAGACTATTTCTCTCCAGTTTGTCATCAGCCTGTTTATGATAGCATAGACACATAACATATGTGTACATAAACATATATACACATTCACATGCATACACATACTCTGTGTGTCTATGTGTGTGTGTCCCTGTCTCAAACACACACCTGACCCCTTGCCTCTGAAACAAGTCCATGGTGGCTCTATACAGAGCTTCCAAGACACAAGGGCAGCAAACAGCAGCATCTTCCTCCGGCCAAAGAGCAGCTGCTGGGTTGGAGTCACTCACCTCCAAAGGCCCACCCCAAGGTGCTACCAGGGCTCCTGAACAGCTGAGGTTAGGAGAGGGCAAATGGGAAAGACACCAGGAAGCAAAATGAGTGCCACTTGATGCTGCAGAGAAAGGGTGAAGGAGGCAATGTGAGGACTCCCGAATCTCTAGCATGACCAGCTGGAACGAAGCATCCACTCTGATTTTTTTTGGGGGGGGGAGGAGGGCATCACTGCCTTTGGTGGTCGTGGGCGCTACCCAGTGCCGTTCCTGAGAGCCGCCGCTGGATTTGAACCGCCAAGCTCAAAGGCTGCAGTTCTGCACTCAACCACTTACGCCACCAGGGCTCAGTCCTGATTTTTATTTTTTAAGCTTGAAGAAGATCTGATTTTTTTCCTTCTTCCTTTTTTGTTGCTGCTTTGGTGGAGGTCGGGGTTTGAGGACAGTGACAATGTGGGTTTGGTTGAGGACAGTTGGGATGTCCTCGGGGAAAAGTAGAAGAAATAGTTGGATCTATAATTATGGAACTCAGAGTCAAGCCATTTTGATAGGTGTGTTGCCATGTAGTGAATTTCCATACTGAGAATTATGGTGGCTACATTTTATGCCAGTTTGTTAGTACTTGTGTGGAGGTAGGGATGGAATGCACTCTATCAAAGTCAGGTGGTAGCCTGCTTGAAGGTGTGACCTCTGTATCAGATGGACAGTAAGAACTTTCCTCTTCTTGCCCTTAGCCATCCCTGTTTGCTGGGATTCTGTGTGTGCTGCCAGGAGTGCCCCACGTGGGCTGCTGATGCTGGGAGGCCACCTGGGAGCATCCACTGGTGCATGGTCTCCCTGCCTCCCACTCACTTTTCAGTGTCATCAGCCTGCAGCTGTGTGAGGCTGAAGAGGGCTGTGGTGATCACGGGACCCATAGTCTTGAGTTGGACAGGACTAGGATGCCTTCTTGATTTAATGTTCTTTGTTATCCATATGTGGATATAAATGTTTAGTTTCTCTAGACAACTCAGCATAAGACAAATGCAATTATCCCCTTTATGGCATTGGCCAAAGATGTTCCATTCAAAGTTCTCAACTTGAGCCCAGAGGTATTCAAGGATTGAGGAGATTACTAAATGATTTTTTGCAGGAAAGGAGGCAAAAATGCATGCACATTTCAACCATTAATTTAAAGCCCTAGAATTTTTCTTTTAATTTAAAAATAATATCAAGCATTGGGAAAAGTTGGAAGAATGGTACAAATAATGCCCTTATGCCAATCACATAGTGCTAGTTTCCTAGTGCTGCATAAAAAGCCAGAGCAGTGGTTTAAGACAACAGTTACTGTCTCTCATGATAGCAATGGAAGCATTCCCCTCTGTGTTAGGCTAGATTATCCAAAGAAACAAGTCCAGTGACATTCATCTTTGTATAAGGAAGAACTTTGCCACAAGTAATTTTTTCAAAATCATTTTATTGGGGACTCTTACAGCTCTTATAGTAATTCATATATCAATTGTATCAAACACATTTGTACATATGTTGCCATCATCCTTTTCAAAACATTTTCTTTCTATGTGAGCCCTTGGTATCAGTTCCTCATCTTTTTCCTCCCTCCACTGCCTTCCTCATGAACTCTTGATAATTTAGAAGTTATTATTTTCATATCTTACACCAGCTGCTGTCTCCCTTCACCCACATTTCTGTTGTTCTCCCCGGGGCAGGGGGAGTTATGTGTCGATCATTTTGTTCGGTGCCCACTTTCCCCCTACCCTCATGGTATCGCTACTCTCATTACTGATCTGGAGGGGTTTATCTGTCCTGGATTCCATGTGTTTCCAGCTCTTATTTGTACCAGTGTACATGTTCTGGTCTAGCTGGATTTGTAAGGTGGAATTGGAGTCATGACAGTGGTGGGGAGGAAGCACTAAAGAACTAGAGAAATGTTGCATGTTCCATCAGTCCTGGCTGGCTTGTCCCTTCCTTGTGACCCTTCTGTGAGATGCTGTCCAATTGTCTACAGAAGGACTTTGGGTTTCCATTCCAGCCCCCACCCCCTTGATTGCATCGATATGATTGTTTGTTCTGGATCTTCTGATGCCTGCTACCTGATCCCATTGGCACCTCAGGATTATAGAGGCTGGTGTGTTTCTTCCATGTGGGCTTTGTTGCTTCCCAGCTAGATGGCCAATTGTTTATCTCCAAGTCTTTAAGATTCCAGTTGCTGTGTCTTTTGATAGCCAGGCACTATCAGCTTTCTTCGCCACAAGTAATTTTGAGGCAGTTTGGAGGTTCCAGCAGGCAAGCGCAGCTACTCTTATAACCTTGACCGAAGGACAGTCCTCCTATTGGAAAAGGTCGTCCTCCTCAACCAAGCGTGCAGCTTTGGAGTGGGGAGGGAGAACGGGATACCCACCTAGGCAGCCAGATCCGCCAAATCAACCCTGGCGATCAAAGGGGGACAGATCGCAGCCAGATCGCCCTCACATCCACAAGAAGTAATTTTATATCAAGAAGGCATCCCAAACAAAACAAAACAAAACAAAAAAAGAAGGCATCCCAACCCAGTCCAATTCAAGGCCATAAGTCCAATGCTTGTCAGAACCCTCCTCAGACTCACATAGCTGCAAGCTGATGATACAGAAATATGAAGCCAGGATACAAGAAGATTGTAGGCCAGTGGGTACAGAGTCGTATGGATCCAAAGTGGGTAGAAGCATGGCATGCACTGACAGCTCACAGTTTGGCTCCGGGGCTGAGCTGCACAGCCTCCCAGCAAACATGAAGTAGAGTAGGCAGAGATAGAGAGAAGGAGTCCCAATGTCTCTCTTACAACAAGATCACATTTACCAGGAAGCATCACCCTGCTGTGACCTGATTGACAGTTTGGACCCCTTCACAAATACAAGTGTCATAAGCTCAAACCACCATTCCCATAAGAACTATTCAGAGCAATAAGTCATGAAAAAGAAGTAAAAGTCATCAAACTTGGCAAAGATGTAATATTTCCTCTTTCTGCAGATGCTATAATCCAAAGACAGAAAACCTCAAGGGCTCAATGAGAGAACCTCTAGAATGAGAAGAATTCAGCCAAGTGGCAGAGTACATGATCAACATGCAAAATTCAGTCTGATTTTTTCCCCATTATTGAAGGGAACTATGAAAAGGAAATCTACGTACAATAGACACCTAAAAGATGAAGCATTTATTACCTCTGCATATCTATCTAGAGAAGATAGGTGGGCGGCATAAACAATCCCTGAGGAGAAAACAACAGGACCGAAGGTTCGGGGCGAGGGCACAGGAGAGGTGGAGGCGGTGGGAGGAGGCGGGGAGGAAGTGGGTGTTAATAAACCCAGGGAAAAAGAAGCAAGTGATCTAAAATTGATGAGGAGGAGGGTGTAGGAGGCCTAGCAGGATTTGATTAAGGGCAATGTAACCGAGAGGAATTACTGAAACCTGAGTGAAGGCCAGACATGATGGTGGAACAAGAGGAAAGTAAAAGGAAACAGAGGAAACATCTAGGAGGCAAAGGTCATTTATAGAGGTCTAAATACAGGCATGTACATATGCAAATATATTTATATATAACAAAATGAAATCGATCTATGTACTTTATTTATATTTTAAATACTAAGGTATCATTCAATGGGCCTCCACTCAAGTACTTCCTCAACACAAGAACACTTTGTTCTAATAGCCTGGCATTCTGTGATGCTCACCTTTCCAGCACAATCGCTGAAGACAAAATGGGTACATGAATAAATGTGATACAGAAAGCTAACGATATCTGGCTATCAAAAGATATAATGTCTAAGGTCTTAAAGGCTTGAAGATAAATAAGCAGCCATCTAACTGAGAAGTAGGGAAGCCCACATGGAAGAAGCACACCAGCCTGTAGGAGCACGAGGTGTCGATGGGCTCAGGTATCAGGCATCAGATGACCCAGAACAAAAAAAAGTCATACCAATGTGAATGAGGTGGAGTGAGGAGTGGAGACCCAAAGCCCATCTGTAGACAACAGGACATCCCTTACAGAAGGGTCATGTTGAAGAGACGAGCCATTCAGGGTACAGTATAGCACCAATGAAACATACAGCTTTCCTCTAGTTCTTTAATTCTTCCTCTCCCCACTATCATGATTCCAATTCTACCTCACATATCTGGCCTGATCAGAGCATGTAAATGGGTACAGATAAGAGCTGCAAACACAGGGAGTCCAAAACAGATAAACTCCTCAGGATCAATATTGAGAGTAGAGACACTCAGAGGGGAAGGGGAAGATGAGGGGGAAAAAGAGAAACCAATCACAATTATCTGCATATAACCATCTCCAGGGGGACAGACAACAGAAATGTGGGTGATGGGCAAATCGGTCAGTGTAAGGCATGGGGAAAAATTATCAAGGGTGCATGAGGGAGGGAGGGTGGGGGAGGGGGAAATGAGCTGATGTCTGGGGTTCAAGTAGGGGGAAAATGTTTTGTAAATGATGACAGCAACAAATATACCAGTGTGCTTACACAATGGATGGATGTATTGTAAAAAGCACTCAATAAAATGATTTTTAAAAACCAAAACATCTAACTAGAGTTACAAAAGTCCTATGCAAATAATCTATGAGATATTACTACATGAAGTCAAAAGAGATCTACCAAGTTCATGATAGGAGAAGAATATACCAGGTTCAAGGACAGGAGAAAAATGTGGATAAAATATTGAACAACACAGGAAGTATTAAGTGAAGATTGAAGGGATGCAGAGTTACCATACCCTTCTGGAGGACATTCAACCATTTCAAGAGGCAGCAAATGATCAAGAACCAATGGTATTGAAGGAAAAAGTCCAAGACACATTAAAGGCATCAGTGAAAATCAGGGCTTTAGAAATTGGTAGAATACCAATTCAAATGTTTCAACAAGCTGATGAAGCACCAGAAGCACTTACTGTCTATGCCTAGACATTTGGAGGACAGCAACCTGGCTGGAGTAGCAGTGGGAAGCGATCCATATTTGCGCCCATTCCAAAGAAAAATGACCTAACAGAATGTGGGAAATGTCAAACAATATCATTAATATCACATTCAAGTAAATTTTAAACCTTTTCAGCAAAAATTGACAAGGAGCTGTCAGAAATTCAAGCCAGATTCAGAAGATGTGGAACAAGGTACATCATTGCTAATGTCAGATAGACCTTAGATCAAAGCAGAGACTACCAGAAAAATCTTTTCTTGTGTTTCATTTACTATGCAAAGACATTCAACAGTGAGGCTCATAATTGACTATGGGTCACATTGAGAAGAACAAGAATTCCAGAATATTTGGTTCATTGTGCTCATACAGAATCTATATATGAAACAAAAGGTAATCATTCAAACAGAGCAAGGGAATATTGCCTGCCTTAAAATCAGGAAAGATGTGCTTCAAGATTGTATCTTTTCTATAGTTCTTCTATTTGTGTGCTAAGCAAATAATCCAAGAACTGGGTTACATGAAGAAAGCAGCATCCAGTTTAGAGGAGGAAGAGTTATTAATACTCCAAAATATGTAGGTGACACAACCTTGTGTGCTGAAAATGAGAAACACTTGCTGATGGAAATAAAAATGGCAGCCTTCAGGATGGATTACAACTCAAAGTAAAGAACATCCTCACAACTGGACCAATATGTGACATCATGATAAATGGAGAAAAGATTAAAGTTGCCCAGGATTTCATCTTGCTTAAACCCACAGCCCATACTCATGAAAGGTGTAATCAAGAAATCATGCAATGTATCACCCTTGGCAAATCTACACAAGACCTCTTTAAAGTGTTAATGAGCAAACCTGTGAGTTTGAGGACTAAGTCTTCCCTGACCTTAGCCACAATATTTTCAATTGCCTTGTATACATGAATAAGAAAGACTGAAGAAGAATTGATGCTTTTGGATTATGGTGTTGTCAAAGAATATTAAAAGCATCAGTCTGCCAAAAAAGAACAAACAAAACTGTACAACAAACAAATACTGCCAGAATGTTCCTTAGAAGTGAGGATGATGAGACTTATCTCACAAGCATGTTATCTTGGATATGTTATTAGAAGACACCAGTTCCTGGGAAAGAATATCATGTTTGATAAAGTAGAACATCAGGGGGAAAAGGGAGGTCCTCAATGAAATGGATCAACAGAGTGACAGTCGCCATGGCTCAAGTATGATGATTATGAGAATGATACAGACCAGATAATAGTTTGATACTATAGTGTCCATCGGGTCACTGTATGCCAGAACCCACTCGTTAGCACTGAACAACAGCCACAACAGTGAACAGAAAGACTTGACACTGTGAAAATATGACCTACAGATATCATGCAATTCTGATCCAGATTTCTACGTCATTCTTAAAGAGATGGAAAAACTAATCACCAACTTTATATGGAAAGGAAGGAGATCCCAACTATGCAAAGCAGGAGTAAAGAAGAAGAAATTGGGAGGTCTCACTTTTCCTTATCTCGACATGTACTACACAGCCATGATGTTAAAAAAAGATACAGGTCCAGCACAGTGACACGTATGTAGACCACTGGAGCAGAACTGAGAACCCAGATGTAAATCCATTTACCTATGGACAGCTTATATTTGATAAAGGGCTGAAATGCATCAAATGAACACAAGATTGTCTCATTGACAGATGGTGTTGGAAAATCTGGATATCTATGAGGAGGTACTTCCTTCCTATGCCAAAAAAAAAAACAAAAACCCAAACAAATGGGAAAAAGCTGCGCTGGGTAGAGCTTTCATAGTACATATTTTACCCCCTGCTAGACGAGCATCCAGCAGCTCACTCTGTGTTAGTAACAGCTCCCGGAAGGTTCTCTCTGGTCGCGTGAATTTCTTGGTAAAAGCAGTTTCTCTCAAACCTCATTTTTTTTGGGCCAAGTTAAGAGGATAGCGTGTGACTGTGAAATTTTGTTTCCTGTTTCAGAAAAATGCCGCAGAAACTGCTGTTATGTTGAACACAGCTTACAAGGACAGCACCGTGAGACCATCTCAAGTATTCCAGTGGTTTTCCTTTTTTTATTATTGTGCCTTTAAAATTTTTTTATTATAAGATCGTTTTATCAGGCGCTCTTACAACTCTTATAACAATCCATACATCAGTTGTATCAAGCATATTTGTACATATGTTGCTATAATTCTTTTCTCAACATTTACCACATTCTTTGGAGCATAATATGCACCTGACTGTAAGATGCACCCAGTTTTTGAAGTAGGAAAACAAGATAAAAATATTCTGAAGCGAGGCTCAGCCCCAGTGGCATAAGTGGTTGAGTGCGGGACTGCGGCCTGAGGACTTGGCGGTTCAAATCCAGCAGCGGCTCTCAGGAGCGACACTGGGTAGCACCCACGACCACCAGAGGAAGTGATGCCCCCCCCCACCAAAAAATATTCTGAACCGAATAGTACCAGTATAAGAAAATATTTATTAAAATAAAGCAAAATATGGTAATATTTAACAACATAAACTCAAGAGTAATGTTAAGAACCATCATCACTTTCATTAACAAATAAGGGGAGGCACGTACTATGCCAGTCCATGTGACCTGACTGACATTGAGACTTCAGGAGGTGGGACTTCCCCCGAACACACAGCAATCCTCAGCGTGCAAACCACAGCAGTCAGTGGATGCATGGGATCATAAAAAATGTTCTGGGGTACCACCTTCAGATCATAAGACACACCCTCATTTTCCCCCCACTTTGGGAGGAGTGCGTTTTATGGTCTGACAAATATGGTACTTTCTTCTTCCTATTTTTGGCATTTACTATCTATTGAGCTCATGGTATCAGATTCTTTCCCTTCCACTCTGGTGATCCCTTGATAAATAAGAAATTACTTTTCATATCTTACACTAGCTGCTGTCTTCCTTCCCCCAAGATTTCTGTTGTTCATCCCCATCATTGGCTCCCCTCTCCTCCTCTCCTCTTCCCCCTTCCCCCTGACTTTCTGGTATCACCATTACCATTCCTGTTCCTGGATTCCATGTGTCATGAGCTCTTATCTCATCTGTACCTGTGTATATCCTCTGGTGTGGTCTGAAGTGAGAGACACTACTGAGATTATGACAGGGGTGAAGAGTGAGGGGTGAGAAACCAGAGGAATAGTGTGTGCTTCATCGGTGCTTTACTGCACCCTGGTTGACTCATCCCTTCCCTATGACTCCTCTGTGGGGGATGTCACAGTGTCTACAGATGGGTTCTGGCCCACCTTGTTCTCAACAATATGGTTTTTCTTTGTTTGTTAAGGGTCTTCTCATGCCTGTTACCGGTCCCAACAACACATCATGATCACATTGGCTTGTCAGCTTCTTTCATGTGGGTCTGTTGCTTCTCTGCTAGAAAGCTGTTTGCTTAACTTCAAGCCCTTAAGACCTCAGATGCCAATTTTTTTAATAGCCGGGCACCATCCACTTTCTTTACCAGATTTGCATATGCACCCATTTTGTCTTCAGCAATTGTGTCGGGAGAGGAGCATCACAGAATGCCAGTTTGTTGGAACGTGTTCTTTTATTGGGGGAGGGTATGAGCAGAAGCCTGAAATCTGTCCACTACCTCAGTGTATTGCCATATAAATAAGTGTACATGGATCAGTACCTCTATGTTTATGAATCAATGTATTTACATGAGTGTACACCTATGTTTATATCACTATTCAAAGCTTTCCTTCCTAGATAATTCCTGTTTCTTTTTACTTTTCTCCTGCCCCAAGATGATGCTCACCCTATATCTGCTTCTTAGTAATTCCTCTCAACTAGATTACTGTTGCTCCAACACCCCCCGGATCTCTGCAGTCTCCTTGTTGTTTTTAATTCTATAATTGGTCCCCTGTCTGTGGTGGTTGTCTTGATTCAAATAAAGTGAAATGTCAATTGATGACTGTGAAAGTCATGTACTCGTGTCAATTTCATGATTGGAAGTCTAGGGGTGTAGTCTAACCTGTAGGAAATAGCCAAGGAGGCCTCTGTGTGGGCATGACTTTCTCCTGAGATTTCTGGGAAGTCTTGTGATATTTCCCATTTTGGAGTAGAGAGACTTGAATGAGTCTCTGAGAGACTAACTACTGACAAGACAAGATGACAGCATGCTGATGGGTCCTGATTCCTGGAGAATGGAGGAGTCGGAGGAGAGGCCACATGGGCTTGCCCTAATGGAGCCATACTTCTGGGGCCAGAGAAGCCACGTGGAGATTCCTGCCAGTGCTGAGATACTTGGGAGGCTACGGGGAGACCCCTGCCAGCCCTGAGATGTTTCTACTGCCACTGGACATACAAGTCTCTGCACCCACGGCCTATGATTGACCTGGTGTCATTGCACGTGCTTCATAAGTCAGAAGGAGACTTTATAGACTGGTTTTGGACATATGGGCTAATATCGGACTTGTGACCTTGGGCTGCACTGGGTTGGGATGCTTTCTCAATGCTCCATTCCTCTTGTGTACAAAATTGTCCCTTATATCCATATGCATGTCTATGAATTTGTTTCTCTATAGTCTGCTCAGCCTAACACAATGACAAACCTAGTTCTAGACATCCGTCAACTTCCCAAAAACACAAAATTGTAGACTTGAAGTGAGTTTGGAGTTCGTTCTACCAGGTCAGATTATTAATCAAGCTTGTTAATAGAGGGTCTCAAAAGATTGTGTAAGAGTGTGTCACAAAAGAGGCCTAATTTGTGGCAAACTGGGCACAAGTTTTTCCACCACAACAATGCACCTGCTCAAGCAGTCATCCCAGCTCATCAGTTTTTGGCAAAACAAACAAACAACCCAGTCTGCCTCTCTTGTCCCATGCACCTTACTCACCTGACCTCCCTCATGCAACTTCTTTTTATTTCTGAAAAAAGAAGAGGGACATGGAAGAACAGTGATTTGAACATGGAAGAAGTGAAGAAAATAACGAGGGAGATGCTGTCAGCCATCCAAACAGATGAGTTTAGAAAAATGATTCCAAGAATGGAATCACAAATTTCACAAATATATTAAGTGTAATGGAGAGTACTTTGGAAGTGATAAGGTTGTGTGGCAGTCATCTGCTTATGTTAATTTTGTCATTGAAATGTAGGGGTGGAGTCTGGCCTGTTAATCAGGAGCTAGCCATTGAGTAGCTGATGAGGCCTCTGTGTGGGCATGGCTTTCACCTGAGACTCCTGGGAAATCTCGCGATATTTCCCTCGTGAAGATGAGAAGCTATCTTCCCCAGTTGTTGGGAGTTCGTTTGAGAGATGATTAACCACAGGCAACACAGAATGGCGGTGGCTGGGAGGCTGGAGTAGCCGGTGGAGAGACCACACTGCTTTGCCCTGATGGAGACAGACCTCTGAAGCTGGAGTGGCATGCTGTTGATGGACCTGAGCCATGGAAGCGGGAAGCTGTGGGGAGACCCCTGCCAGCGTCAGTATTCTGCACCCACTGACCTGGGACTTCCTGAGTCGGAAGCAGACTTTATAGACTGATTTCAGGCATATGGGTTATTATTGGACTTACGACTTTGCACTGGACTGGATTGGGATGCCTTCTTAGTGTCACATTTCTTTTGTATATAAACCCTTTCCTTATACCTATATGCGTGTCTCTGAAATTTGTTCTTTTAGTCTATGCCGACTAACTCAGGTTGTTTTGTAAGAAAATATTTTAATACAAAACTTTGGGAGAAATCCCTTTTTTCCAGTATCCCTTGTTTTCTTTTTTAAAAAACTTTTTATTAAAAGGTCATTTTTGGGGGGGAACACTTATGATTCTTTTTATAATCCATACATTGATTGCATCAGATATGTTTGTACATATGTTGCCTTCATTCTTTTCTAGACATTTACTTTCTATTGAGCCTTTGGTATCAGGTCCCCTTTTTTTCCCTCCCTGCCCACTTAGTAGATTGCAAATTATCATTATATTCATATCTCACACCAACTGCTGTCTCCTTTTCCCTGTGGTTTCTGCTGTTCTTCCCCCTGAAATGGAGTGTATGGTTATGTGTCCATTGCAATCCGTTCCCCCTTTCTTCCTTCCTTTCCCCCACTACTCCCTACCCTTCTGATATTGCTATTCCCACTCCTGTTCCTGTGTTGTGAGCCCCCATCTCTTATCTATACCTGTGTATGTGCTCCAGTCTAGTCCGAATTAAAAAATACTACTGGGGTCATTGGGGGATGAGGAAGGTTCAAGGAAGCAGAGAAATATTGTGTTTCACTGATGCTTTTCTGCACCCTGGTTAACTCATCCATTCCCTGTGGCCCCTCTGTGGGGGGATTGTTCCATTGTCTACAGATAGGCTTTGTGTCTCTGCTCGATGCCCCCCCCCCCCATTATCCACAATATGTTTTTGTTTGCTTGCTTGTTATGTGCTTCTGATGCCTATTACTCAGTCCTGATGACTTCTCATGATCGCACCAGCAGTGTGCTTCTTCCATGTGGGCTTGCTACCGCTCCTATTCTCACCTTCCAATGCCTACAGCTGGAAGCAAACGGCATCTGTAAAAGGTTTTCATGGGTTTCTTTTGTTTTTCTTTCTCTAAGATGGCCTTCTTACAAGAAAGGAAATCTCTCCCACGAGACTTCAGCATACTTCCTCTTAAGTTTTGTTGACCAAAACTTGTTTTGGCTATAATTTGTTGACATATTTATTCTTGAATCAACCAATAGCAGAAGAAACACGGGTACCAGGAAGGCACTGAGAACAATCAGGCCTCACTCCCGGCAGTTAGTTCTGTTGCCATCAAATGATAACTATGGTTCTGCTAGCAAAGAAGGGGCAGGCAAAGTGTGTTGGGTGGCAATCAATTGTGATTTGCCACACACATTCTGGATGGTATTTGGAGAGCACTGTAAAGGTTGCCGTGGCTGGGGAGGGGAGAGAGACTAGAAGCAAACTAGGCAGCTACTGCCAGACCCAGGAGAGAGAAGGTAAAGGCTTAAACCTGGAAACCTGCTCATAGAATCAGGCCAGTCTTTCTAGACTGTAACAGTTCCCTAGATATTTCAAGTATGAATTCTCTAATGTCAAGAGAATACTAGCTGTGACATAGGTAATTAACCTGTCAGAGCCTACCCAGGTCTCTTCTCAGCTGGAGGAGAAAGATGCGAGGCTATCCATTATGTTGCACACTGAACTTTTCCAAATGTCATTCCTGATCAATGCCTTGAACTGATGATGTGCATTTCTTTGGTTGGCAATTGCATATTCCTTTTAACACTGCAGGAATCCCAGATCTTTTTAATAGATAGCTTTGTAATTACAGTTTCCATCTTCAACCACTCTATTTTCTGAGGGAATTTCAAGGACATAATGAGATAATTCACTGAAAAAGATAAAATCCTTGACTCCCACACAGGTAATAGCTGACAAAAGAGTCTCAAGTGGTAATATATCAGGCAGTGTGAAGTATATGACTTTCAGTGGTGTGAGGGGAATGGTCCCAGGTACGAATCTCCATCAGGAATACAGCCAGCCTTCCCCATGGGGGACGTCACTTGGCCACTCTCAGTGGAGATGGAAGCCCTGTGAGTGTAGCGGGTTAAGTATTGGGCTACCAATCACAAGGTCAAAGGTCCAAATCCAACTGCTCCAAAGGAGAAAGATGACTTTATTTCCTCAAGTGCATCAAGGAAGCTTTCAGTCCCAACCCTGGGAATCACTGATCAGTGGGAGTAAACATGTTCTCCTAATACACAAGTGCTTAAAGACTCAGCACCTGGAATCCAAGTGCCACTCTGAAGGCTGAAGAGAGAATTGCACTTACCTTCCCTCCACGCCTATCACTGCCCTCACCCTGCCAGGCTTCGATGGCCACCCCACCCACTGGGATTGGATTACCCTTCTCTTGCAGTGTGAGGAGACCAAGAGTCTTCTTGTTGTTGTTCAGTGTCACTGAGCCAGTTCGGATTCACAATGACCCTGTATACAACAGGATAAAATACTGCCCAGGCCTGCACCATCCTCTATATTATTCTTATGTTTACACCCATGGTTGCAGCCACTGTGTCAATTTATCTTATTGAAGGTCTTTCTCTTATGAGCTGCCTCACTACTTGGCGTCCTCTTGCAGGCACTGGTCTCTCCTGATGACATGTTCAAAAGACGTGAGACAAGAGGAAGTCTTGCCATCCTTGCTTTTTTTTTTCTTCGGAGAATGTTCCTTTTATTTTTATCTTATTTTTTAAAACTCATTGTATTGGGGGCTCATCCAACTCTTTTCGTGACCAATACATACATCAATTGTATGCAGTCCACATTTTCACATTTGTTGCTATCATCATTCTAGAAACATCCTCCTTCTACATAGGCCCTCAGTATCAGATTCCCATATTTTCCTCCCACTCCCCCACCCCCATGAACCCTTACTAATTTACAAATTATCATTATTTTGTCATATCATACACTGTCAAATGTGTTCCTTCACCCACTTCCGTATTGTCCATACTCCAGGGAGGAGGTTATATGTAGAGCCCTGCAATTGGCTTCCCCTTTCTACTCCACCTTCCCTCCACCCTCTTGGTATCACCACTCTCACCAGTGGTCCTGAAGGGATCATCTGTCCTGAATTCCCCATGCTTCCAGATCCTATCTGTATCAGTGGTCTAGCTGGATTTGTCAGGTACAATTGGGTTCATGACAGTGGGTGGGATGAAGCATTTAAGAACTATATGAAAGTTGCATATTTTTCATTGTCGCTACACTGTACTTCGACTGACTCGCCTCGACTGACTCGCCTCCTCCCTGCAAAGCTTTTATAATGGGATGTTTCTACACCTATTGATGGGCTTTGGGTCCCCACTCAGTACTCCCCCTCATCTATAGTGATATAATTTTTAGTTCTTTGATGCCTGATACTAGATTCCTTTGACATCTCGTGATCACACAGACCAGTGTACTTCTTCCATGTGGGCTTTGTTGCTTCTGAGCTAGATGGCTGCTTGTTTACTTTCAAGCCTTTAAGACCCCAGATGCTGTATCTTTTGATATCCAGACATCAACAGCTTACTTCACCACATTTGCTTATGCACACATTTGTCTTCAGTGATTGTGTCAGGAAGGTGAGCATCATGGAATGCCAACTTAATAGAACA
Organism: Nesogale talazaci; assembly: GCA_004026705.1. NCBI lineage: Eukaryota > Metazoa > Chordata > Mammalia > Afrosoricida > Tenrecidae > Nesogale > Nesogale talazaci. Next base: position 106,033 of record PVJH01004224.1, read on the forward strand.
AAGTGTTCTTGTATTGAAGAAGTACTTGAGTGAAGGTCTAATGCCCAACTGCTGTCTTAATACTAATCCTAAAAGCATATGCATGTAGATGTATTTCTTCATCATCAGCCTTGAATCTTGAGGATGACGTTCGCATTCAGAACAGCCGATGTACAGAGAGGACCAAATGACCAGCCTCACCATGAAACACGGTGTTCCGCACTGACCCAAGGCCCTATAGGGACAACAATGGAGAAACAGGGTCAGGATTGTACCCTGTCAAAACACTAAGGGTGTGCAACAGAGCCTGGAGTCCCAGAGGGACTGCCAAGGATATATTTTGGGGCCAGGGTGGTGCACCCCATCGGATTCAACCAGGGAACCCTCTTGGAGACCAATGGCACTGAGTTGTCATCCATACTGAAGACTGCAATCCTTGGTCTTCATCAGCAAGGGCTTCAAGTTCTCCTCACTTTCAGCAAGCAAGGTTGTGCCATCTGCATATCAAAGGCTGTGAATAAGTTGTCCTTCAATCCTGATACGGAATTCTTCTTTATATAATCCAGCTTCTCCAATAATTTGCTCAGCATGCAGATTGAATAAGTATGGCTCAGCAGCAAGTCATTTTCACTTGCTGCATTTAGATCATTGAAAAGAGGGGTTGAGGCTGAGCCCCGGTGGCGCAGTGGTTGTGCGCGGGACTGCAGCCCACTGGGTTGGAGGTTCAATTCCGGCTCCCAGGAGCAAAGGCTGGGCCTCCTACTCCCACCACCTGAGGGCAGTGATGCCTTAAAAAAAAATAAAAAAAAAAGAAAAGAGGGGTTGAGCCCTGATGGGGCAGTGGTTGTGTGCGGGGCTGCAGCCCACAGGGCTGGTGGTTCAAATCCAACAGCAGCTCTCCAGGAGCAAGGCTGAGTCTCCCACTCCCACCAGGGGGAAGTGATGCACCCCCCCCCCCAAATCATTGAAAAGATTCCTGTGCTAAAGGAAAGCTAAATAAGAACTGTGCACACCTGCAAATCTGGCTAGACCAGGGCATGTACACTGGTACAGATAAGAGCTCACAACACAGGGAATTCAGAACAGATCAACCCCTCAGGACCAATATTGAGAGTAGTGATACCAGGAGGGGAAAAGAAAGGTATGGGGAGAAAGGAGGGACCAATCCCTAAAATCTACATATAATTCCCTCCCTGGGCAATGGACAACAGAAAAGTGGGTGAAGGGAGACAGCGGTCAGTGTCAGACATGAAAAAAAATTTAAATCAGTTATCAAAGGAGAGGGAAGGAAGGAAGGAGGGAGGGAAAAATGTGGAGCTGATAACAAGGCTCAAGAAAGAAGATGTTTTGAAAAAGATGATGGTAACTTATGTACAGATATTCTTGACTCAATGAATATACGTATGGATTGTGATAAGAGCTGTAAGAGACCCCAATAAAAATTTTCAATAATTTTTTGTGGCATCACTGCTGTGGTGGGAGTAGGAAATAAATTTTTTAAAAGAACTTGGCACACCTTTCTGGCTTCATGTACACATTCTTAGACACAGGAGCAGAGCTCGTTCAGACACAGGGGATCAGCCACACATTAACAATGATTGAGCAATTGCTCTGTGTGGCATAGTTTACATGTGTTCTTTCGCTCAAATCTCATGTTAATCTGGTAAAATATTGTTTCAGCCAGAAATTTCTACGACAAACATCAGAAAATGACTCTGGCTGATTTATGTCCAAGAGGGACACTTCTATTTCTGTCCAATAATCTGGATATACTTCACACCTGGAAGAAGCAAAATTATAGAATACAGGTTTTCAAGGTACTGGACAACAGGCAATAACGGGCAGGGAGTCCTGAGAGACAGGAAATCCTGACGAATCTGGCAATGGCCAGCCGCCGCCACCTGTCTGAGGAGACTTTCCAGGTCACTGTCCCAGAGGAAGGAAGTTAGAGAGAACGGGGCGGTCTCCCGGATTTATAAATCTGCAGCTGGAATGAGGGGGGCCCGGAAGGAGAAAGCTACCCACAGGGAAAGGACTGTGGAGGTTCGCAGAGTGCCCTCCGTGTGGTCAGTGAGTAGCACAAAGCCTACATGCGAGCATGCTCTAAACCCGGCTCGCCGAGTCTGTGCCAGTTCTGACTCATAAAGGTTTGACAGGGCAGAGCAGAATGTCCCTCTGGGGGGTTCTGAGGCTGTAAATCTTCCCAGGTGCAGAAAGGCTCATCACTCTCTCAAGAAATGGCTGGTGGTTTCAGAGTGCTGACTGTGCTGTTAGCACACAATGCTCTGTGCCACCGGGGCTCCTGGAACCGGCGCCAAGAGCCGAAAATAATTGCCAAAAGCAATTCCTAGAGAGCACGCGGGCACGGAAGCAGTGTGTGGTGCCACCAGCCAGCGTGGACACAGAGTGGAATATTCAGAAGGATTTTGCTCCCATAGTGGAGAAAAAGACCAAATCCGAGGCTACATGCTGCTCTGGTCCTACGTAAGAAAGCTGAAAAATAAGATGAAAGCTAAAACAATTACAAATCCTAGAATGGAATATTATTATCCAAGAATATTATTAGGAATTTTAAAATATCCAGTCATCGGTGTAAAATTTTAAATGTCTGCTACTGAATTAAAAGAAAACATGTGATTATATAAAACCAATTATCTCCTGGAATTTAGTTTCTTAGTTTGGAGGCTTAGGTTCAGGCTTATGGTTTCACGGGGAAATTCAATTAATTGTCCTAATATTATCTTTAGAACAAGTCTTCAAGGCTTATTTAGAGCCTCACCAACAGTAACGGAGGAAGGAGAATCAGAAGAAGGAAGTGCAAGGAGGCTGGGTGACGACTGCCACCTTTGCTTTGAAATCAGAAGGGGAAGGTGTCTGGCTACCATTTTTGAACGCTTTAGTACAATGTTCACCAGAAAAATCTTGATCCAAAGAGGGGGATACGTGGGGAAAGGTCAAATTCGCATGGGATCCGGCCTGTCTGAACCATTGTGGCTGGTGAGCCCCTGAAAGCATTGCCCTGAGATTATCTTTATGATTATCTTTAAACCTCAACCTGAACCAAAACAGCTCCCGGAGTCTTCCTAAATCCAACCACTACTCTCTGTCACTGAGTAGATGCCAAGTAGAACAATAGACTTGTCCCTGTGGGTTTCTGAGGCTGGGCTCCATGTGAAATTGACATTTTTTACCATTTTTATTTTGTAAAATAAAATTCTAAATCGATGGATTAAAAAAAGATAAATCGGTTTGTGCTTCATATTTTTGGATAGGAGCATGCATGTTTGGATTTATGTTCCATGATTTATTGTTTTTACTCTTTGTCTTTCAAAAAGAAAGGTAAAATACTTTTTCAGACACACAAAAGTGGAAGAACTCATGACCAACTGACCTGCACTATAAGAAATGTTCAAAGGGCTGAGCCCCGGTGGCGTCGTGGTTGTGCGCGGGACTGTGGCCCACAGGGACGGAGGTTCAATTCCAGCAGAGGGGCTGGGCCTCCTACTCCCACCACCGGAGAGCAGTGATGCCGGGTGGGGGGGGGGTGGGAAGAAATGTTCAAAATAGCCCTCCAGGCAGTAGGGAATGTTCAAAATAGCCCTCCAGGCAGTAGGGAAAGAGAGGCATGCCGCTCTTTGCCCAAAGAAGCACACTGAGATATCTGTACGAGCAGGTGTATTGTCAGGGTGGCAAAACCAGTTCCCCCATCTGCCACAAATCAGGCTTTTTTTTTTGGTGGGGGGTGGGGGGAGAGAATCACTGTTCAGTTATCTTTATTTGATTGCGTTTTAAATTACCCTAGACCCAAATTATGTTTTGTCTTTATTCTAAAGTCACATAGCCCTTATTTCCAGAAGAGACATGCTGTGAGCATATATTGCCAGTTGGTTGCAAGTCAGTTTCTGGGACTCTTAGGTCCTGATGATGCTGGGGCTCACAGCCCACCCCCACCCTCCACCTGGCTGCCATAAAGATGGAACCAGGAACCCTGAAGTGTATTTCCATCCTTGGCAACCATCAGGCTCCAGGAAGAAGGGGAACTCCTGGGAACCTCCCTGCCAGGCTCTGCACTGCTGGCTGCCCGTTACTCAGCACCAGCAGCTTCCCACAGAAGATCCCCATTCATGTTTTTTAAGGCACAGCTCCTCCTCTGTGTAGAGCTTTCTGTTTATAATGAATTATTTCACTGGTTCTCATCATTCAAAAAAATTCTGTATCCAAGCCACCCCACGCACCTCCTGCCCTTTCAGTTCCCCACCCCCAAAGCTGACAGGGTGAGGATGAGGGCAGAGACCCAATTGACATCAGGGATTCTGGTCATTGGGGTCACATTTGAGCATGACTTTCAATCTCAATCCCTTTCTGGATGTTTCGAAGGCGTCCAGAGCTTTCTCCAGAGGAAATCGGTGGGTGACTAAGGGCTGAACATTCTCGGACTTGGATGCCAACATGGATAGTGCTATGGGTCACGTGTTGCAGTAGCAAAACACGCCCTTGATGTCCACTTCTCGGATGGCTGCGTGCACCAGGGGCACAGTGGTCATCTCAGGACCCAAACCCACCAGCACCAGGGTGCCTCCCGAACGTGCTGCGTAGATGATGGCCTGGATGGCAGCCTCTTCGCCCGTGCACTCGATGCTGACTTGCGGCTTGCACCGCAGCAGGCCTTCCACTTTGCTGGCGACTTCCTGCGGGCTCTCTTTGGAGACCTGGAGGGTGAAATCTGCCCGGACTTCCTGGGCTTTGGCCAAGCGGGAGGCAGACAGATCAGTCACCACCACTTGAGCCGCTCCCATTGTCTTGGCCACAAGCAAAGTGACCAGTCCGATGGGCCCAGCCCCGACACGAAGACCTTGTTTCCCAGGGCGACCCCAGCTCGCCGGCAGGCATGGATCCCCACCGACAGCGCCTCAAAGGTGACGTTGTCGGGAAGCTTATAGCAGAAGTTTGCGTTGTGCTTGTAGAAGCGACAGAAGTTTCCGTCATCGGGGGGCGTGGTACAGGAGAAGATGGTCGGTGGCAGATTGTACCAGCCCATCTTGCAGAATTCATCCGTTTCTCGGCTCGATAGCAACCCGGTCACCTGGTTTCAGGTGCTTCACTAATGATCCCACTTTGAAGACTGTTCCGGAAGCTTCGTGCCCCAACACCATTGGCTTTTTCACCACGAAACCCCCGAGTCGGCCGTGCTGCTAGTAGTGGATGTCTGAGCCGCAGATGCCAACAGAGTGCATCTTCAGCAGCACCTCATTGGGCCCCCGTTCAGGGAGGGGGTAGTTTTCCAGACCCAGGTCGCCGCCTCCGTGCACCACCAGAGAGAGGTTTTCGGCTTTGGTCGCGGTCATGGCGTAGGGTCCCTCGGCGATCAGAGCTGGAGTCTGCAGAGTTCAGTGGCTCCGATCCAGGCGGGTCTGAGAGTGTAGGGTAAGGGGTGGGAGGCCGGACAAAATCAGGCCTTTTTTGTTGTACACTGTTACACAATCTTTTCAGAACCTCTAGATAGAAAGCTTAATTAACAGTCTGACCTGGTGGAATAAATTCTCAATTCACTCTCCCCCTCACTTTAGGCACATTTGTCTAAATGATGTATTCATGTCTTGGTGTACTGGGTTGAAGTCTGGTCCCTCTCTCCCTCCCCTGTGAAGACATAAACATCACCCTCTCCCTGGGTGAGCTTGTGCCCTGTTCCCCAGCTACCCATGTGTTTTTTGGGGGGGAAGCTCTCCTCCTTTTTTTCTCTTCCTTTTTAATTGGCTGACATAATGTCTCAGTATTGGGTCTGGCACCTGTCATAGAACCTGGATAGGCATGAAGCAGGGAACCAAAAGAAAAGTTTGCAGGGTCAGCCCCAATCCCAACTATATGATGCCCCCCATACCTCTTTTCCCTGAAGAATACAATAGAGAAGATGGCACTGAACCTACCGCTCAGGAAGAGGGGCACAACAGATCAGAGAACATAGGAGGGAAAAAAGAGGGAAGGACAGAGAGTGGAGCATACCCAATTCGACTCAGTCCCAAGGATGATATTCCTGCTCAGAGCATCCAACGCACATAGAGGACCAGAGGACCGGCCCCACAAAAAGTCAAGATGTCCCTCACAGACACACAGCTCTACAAGGGACAACACTGGAGGCACAGTGCAGAAACTGTGCCCAAGCTGACCCCACCACACTGGGATGAAACACTAAGGTCATGCAGCACAGTAGCAAGGGGACAAAGCAATAAAGTCCCCCAGGAATATCAAAAAGAGACTTTGGGGCCCCAAAGTTTGATGGCACCCCATCAGACTGGATCAGAAACATGCCTAAATTTCAACAGACCTGGAACTATTTATAGGATTTTCTTTTTTGTTTTGCCATTTGCTTTTGTTGTTGTTGTTCTGTTTTTTGGTTTTCCCTGTTTTTGTGCTTGTTATTGTCTCTGCATGTCTATATAAGATAAAGAGGGTAAACAACCTGGAGGAGAAAACAACTGGATCAACAGTTCAGGGGAAATATAGCAAAGAAGAGGTGGGGAAAGGAAATGGTTGTTAACAAACCCAGGGAAAAGGGAACAAGTGATCTAAAATAGATGGTGTTGGATACCTAATAGGGCTTGATCGAGGACAATGTGGCTGAGAGGAATTACTGAAACCCAAATGAAGGCCGAATATGATAATGGGACAAGAGAAAAGGAAAAGGAAAAAGTGGAAAGAATTAGGAGGCAAAGGGCATTTATAGCGGTCTAAATACAGAAATGTGCACAGGTAAATATATGTACATATGACCCTGGGGAAATAGATCTATGTGTATATATTTATAGGTTCAGTATTAAGGCAGCAGATGGACATTGGGTTTCCATTCAAGTACTTCCTTAATGCAAGAATACTTTCCTATTAACTGGAATTCCATGATGCTCACCTTCCTGATATGATCGCTGAAGACAAAGTGGGTGCATAAGCAAATATGGGGAAGAAAGCTGATGGTGCCCAACTATAAAAAGATACAGTGTCTGGGATCTTAAAAGGTTGAAGATAAACAAGTGGCCATCTAGCTGAGAAGCAACAAAGCCCACATGAAATGAGCACATCAGCCTGTGTTATCATAAAGTGTCATTGGGATCAGTCATCAAAGACCCAGAACAAATAATCTTATCATTATGAATGAGGGGAACCATGGAGTGGAACCCCAAAACCCATCTGTAGACAATTGGAAATCCCCTTACCAAAGCCCCTTACCAAAGGATCACAAGGAAGAGATGAGCCACTCAGGGTATAGTACAGTACTGATGAAACATACAACTTTTCTCTAGGTCTTTAATGTTTCCTCCCTCCCACTACCATGACTCCAATTCTACCATACAAGTCTCTATCATAACCCCAATTCAACCTTACAAATTAGTTTAGACCAGAGTATGTACTTGGGTACATATAAGAGCTGGAAATACTGTGAGTCCAGGACAGATAAAACCCTTAGGACCAATCATGAGAGTAGGGATAACAGAAGGGGAAGATGGGGGTAGAAAGGAAAAAAAGATCATGATGATCTACATATAACCACCTTCCTGGGGTATGGAAAACAGAAAAGTGGGTAAAGAGAGACATGAGTCAGTGTAAGACATGAAAAAATGATATCACTTATAATTATCAAAGGTTCATGAGGGAAGGAGGGGGGAGGAAAAAGGAGGAGCTGATACCAAAGGCTTAACTAGAAAGAAATGTTTTGAAAATGATCATGGCAACAAATGTAAAAATGGAGCTGAGCCCCGGTGGCCTAGTGGTTGTGTGCAGGACTGCAGCCCATAGGGCTGACAGTTCAAATCCAGCAGCAGTTCTCCAGGAGCAAGGCTGGGTTTCCTGCTCCCACCAGGGCAGTGATGCCACAAAATTAAAAAAAATTTTTTTTAATCAAATATAAAAATGTGTTTGACAGAACGTATGTGTGGCAGTCATGTGCTTATGTTAATTTTATGATTGAAATGTAGAGGTGGAGTCTAACCTGTTAATCTGGAGATAGCCATTGAGTAGCCAATGAGTCCTCTATGTGGACATGGCTTCCTCCTGAGACTTCTGGGAAATCTCACGATATTTCCCACGTGAAGATGCGAAGCTATCTTCCCCAGTTGTTGGGAGTTGTCTCAGAGACGATGAATCACAGAGCTGACAAGATGGCAGCATCTGAGAAGCTGGAGGAGCCAGTGGAGAGACCACACAGCTTTGCCCTGATGGAGCCAGACTTCTGAAGCTGGGGTGGCCACATGGAGACCTCTGCCAGCGATGAATTGCTTCTGCTGTTGATGGACCCTGAACCCTGGGAGCGAGGAGCCATGTGGAGACACCTGCCAGTGCCGGGATTCTGCACCCACTGACCTGTGACTTCGTGAGTGTCGGAAGGAGACTTTATAGACTGATTTCGCACATATGGGTTAATATCGGACTTATGACTTTTAACTGGACTGGGCTCAAAGTCCTGTTCCTCTTGTATATAAACCTTTTCCTTATATCTATATGCACGTCTATGAAATTTGTTCCTCTAGTCTACCCGGACTAACACAGTATGTATGTATTTATGTATGTATTGTGATAAAATCTGCATGGAAGTCACCTAATCTGGTGTCAGTTTGAGGATTAAGAGTGTAGGGGCGGGCTGAGTCCCGGTGGCGTAGTGGTTGTGTGCGAGACTGTGGCCCACTGGGATGGAGGTTCGATTCCAGCTCCACGGAGCAAAGGCTGGGCCTCCTACTCCCACCACCTGAGGGCAGTGATGCCCCCCCCCCCCAAAAAAAAGAGTGTAGGGGCAGAGTTTAACGTGTCTGTCTGGAGATAGCTAATGAGACCTCTGTGCGGGCAAGAAATTCTCCTCAAAATTCTGGGAAATCTGGCAGTATTTCCCCACCTTGTAGGTGAGAGACTTACTCCTCAGTCCCTTGGAGATGTTCTATTGACAAGACACAAGGCTGACTTCCTGGGAGACATTGCAGCTGATAAGACACATGACAGCATGCTGATAGACCCTGAACCCTGGAAGCTGGAGGAGCCATGGGGAAACCCCTGCCCGCGCTGAGATGCTTTTACTGCCACTGGCTACACAAAAGTCTGCACCCACTGACCTGTGATTGTCCTGGTGTCATTGTAGGTGCTTTGTGAGTCTGAAAAGGACTTAAGGATTAGTATCACACACATGGGCTACTATCAGATTTAGGGTCTTGAATTGGGCTGGGATGTTTCCTTGGCATACAATTGCTCTTGTATATAAAGCTCTTTCTTATACACAAAATAATTTCTATGGATTTCTTTCTCTAGTCTACCTGGATTGAGACAAGCTGTATGAACTCCCAATAAAATATTTTTTTAAAAAAAGAAGGAAAGAGATATTTTGAAATTAATTGTAGTAGCAACTGTAAAATACTACTTGATGTGCTTGAACTATAGATTAATATGATACCTGCATTGCTACAAATAAGATGGTTTTGGAGGAAAAAGTGAGAAAACAAAACAAATGAGCTTTGGGGTTTTTCGGGTACCCCCTCATATATTAAAGATAAAGGATGCAAAAGATACTATGCTGACACTAAATAAAGATGGAAAGGTTATATTAATATCAAACAAAGAATATTTTACATGCATTGAATCAGAAAAGACACAAAGAAGGTGAATTTAGAAGGGAACAAAACAATCCAAACATGCATGCTCCTAACCAAAAATGTGGAACAAAAGCTGATAGAAGTGCAAGAAACAGAAGATAAATCCACAGTCATTATCCTAGATGCCAACTTCTTTCTCTCAAACTCGATCATACAAGAAGACAGAGAATCAGGATAGAAAAGCATGAGATAAGACAAGTACCTAACTTGGCCTAATTGCCAGTTATAAAACATCCCACCCAACAGCAGCATAACCCATTAATTTTTTTCCAGTGCATATCAAACATTTACAAAGTTTATGTCCTAAGCCATAAATCAAGTTTTGGTAAATGTGAGTGTTCAAATCATATAAAGAATGTACTGTGACCATGATGGAATTAAATTTGGAATCAATATTAGAATAAGATGACCAGACATCCCACTTTTTAACAATTTAACAGTGTCCTGTGGTACTTTAAAATTAAAATAAATATTTACAATTCTATTTTTGCATTCCATGAAAATTTTTGTTGCTCCATATAGACCAAATTTTTAATCAAGAAGTCCACCCTCAACCTCTGGTCAATGGTGTCCCGCTTAAAATCTGGTCACTTAATACTAGAGTGATACTTGGAAAACCCCCAAATATTTTGAAATAAAAAAGCACATCTTCAAATATCCTTTGAATCATAGGTGAAAAATTATTAAACATTATTAAAATTATTAAACATTTTGAACTGAGTTAAATTGAAACACAACATAGCAAAATTGGTAAGATGCAGCTGGAAAGCAGCATGTAGAAAATGTACAGCATTAACTGCCTGCATTAGAAATGAAAAATGGTCTCAGCTTCTAGTGCAAGAAACCAGAAAAATGGGAACAAATGGACCCCAAAGCCAGCAGAAGCAACAGGTAAAAAAGCAACAGGTAAAATGAATGATACGTAATCCAGGAATACAACAGAGACAATCAATGGAGCCAAAAGCTTCATTCATTTGCAATCTGACAGAAGGAACATGCAAGACAGAGAAATGACACAAATGGCTATACTGGGAGTGAGAAAGGTGAGAAAATAACCAGATTCTACCAACATTAGAAGAGTAAAGGAAATATGAACAACCTAGACAATGTAGGCGTCTTTGGGTAAAAGGCAAAGAGACTGCGGTAAAGAGTTTAGTCAGAACGAGCTGCTTGGGGAACTCTTGAGCACTGGGCTGCCGAGGAAGTGACACACTTGTGATTTGTCCCAAGGAAAGACCTGGCCATATAGTTCTGAAGTTCTGAAACCATACTCACCGACTGCCCTGCTCAGTGCAACTGTGCTCTGACAGCCATGAACTCGCTGAGTCCAGCCAATTAGAGAGCAACTGATTTTTTTTAACTACAACTTTATTGGCACATAATTCATGTATCATACAAATTAATTGTTCAATCATATTGAGCTGAATTGTACAATCTTATAAAACAATTTTAGAATACCACCCCCACGGTTAAATCCTCTTTAAAATGAGTTGTGTAAACACAATCAGTTCTAGTGTACTCTCTCCCCTCTCCCACTGTCATTGTTTACTCCCCAAGCCCCCTCACCCTTCCTATCCCCCATCCCCACTCCTACATCCTCTATAAACCCTTTGCATTGGTTATTGTCTCTGTGCATCTACTCCTTCCGTGCTTCACAATCTGATAAACTGAACAGAAACAATAAAACCAAAAAGGAAATAAAGTGGGGAGGATAAAATAATGATACTATAAGGATAAAAATACAAATAGTGAGTAGTAGGAAAAAAAGACTGCCTTCAATATTTAAAAAGCCAGGGAAGAAATCTTGGTTATTGAACAAGCTTGCTCCTAGAACAAACTCAGGTTGGGTCAAGAGGAGATTAGCTGACCAAGTATTAAGTTCTACCCAGCATAATCAATATGAAAATTATCTCGATCAGACAGTAACCCTTGCCTGTGGGTAGAGGGGAACTGCCAGTGGCTTCATCCGCTAGACACTCTGCATATCTGTTTGAGATTTCCACTGTCCTCCATAACCTTCTACCAACTGGGTGTTCACAATTTTAGCTCTGAAACTTTTCCTAAGCCAGTCGACTAGCCTCAGTCTTTTAATTCCTGAGTTCAGTCCTTTGATATTTAGGGTTATTATCTCCAACTGTGGAATATGTGATGTCATCTTATGCCTTTTGTGGTGGGTGTTTCCCTACCTCCCATTCTTTTCAGTGTGTTGTGCATGTGTGTATGAGGGTTGATCATTCTTGACTTCCTTCCACCAGTAAGCCATTCCTATTTTCATGGCTGTTTTCTCTTTGCTGCCCTCTTAGTGAGGTTGTTGTATGTAGTGTTCTCTTATTTATATTTGGTGAGTGCTATTCTTCTGCCCATACTGGATCAGCAAGGATATTTTGTAGGCTGGGTTTCTTTTAATGTATTCTTTGAATTTTTCCTTGTGTGGGAAAGCTCTTACTTCTCCAGTTATCTTGATAGATAATTTTCCTGGGTAGAGTATTCTTGGGTTTGCATTATTTTCCTTCAATTTTTGGAATATATTACTACACTCTCTCCTGTTCTTCATAGTGTCCGCTGATAGGTCTGAGCATATTCTTATTTGGGAACTTTTATACGTGATTGCTTTTTTTCCCTTAACTGCTCTCAAGATTTTCTCCTTTTCCTCAAAGTTGAATAGTTTAACTATTCTGTGTCTTGGTGACTTCTTCTTGGGATTTACTTAGTCTAGCTGGTGTTCTTTCAGCCTCCTGGATGGTTGCCTGGTTTTCATTCATTAAGCTGGGGAAGTTTTCCTCCAAGAATTCTTTGATGATTGTTGCAGATGATACCTTTGTTGTGTCTTCCTCTGGTAGACTAATAATTCTGGAGTTATTCCTCTTCATAGCATCAGACATAGCTCTTACATTTTCTTCAGTTTCTCTGATAATCTTATTAGATTTTTGTTTGCATAAGTTAAACTTCACTTGGCTGTCCTCTAGGTCACTGATATCGTTTTCAGCTTCCTCCAATCAATTCTCAAAGTCCGTGAGACTACTGTTGGTTTTTGTTATCTCATCCATAAGCTCTCATATTTCCCTTTGGTGTATGGACTTTATCTTATCTATCAATTCATCCTTTTTCTGTGTTGTTTCCCTCATATCCTGTACAACCCCAAGCATCATTCTGAAAATTTCTTTCTGCGGCATATCAATATCTGCTTCTTCTATGCATGTTGTTAGGTTCAGGACATCTTCTACTACTGCCTTTTGTTTCTCTTGTTTTTTAACTGAGGTTGTTGGAGCTGATTGCTGTTTGCGTTACATTGTTTTTGAGGAATCAGGTGTCATTTTCCAGGGACTCAAAGAGCACTGACTCTCTCTGGGAGAGTAATAGCAATGTGCTTTCAAACTTCCTGTGACTAATTTCACTATAGAATTAGTCTAACACTTTGTCCTCTTGTGACTTCACGCTTTCCCTAATGAACCAGTGTTCCATTATCTGAAGGACAAATTGGGTGGTCCTCTCAGGGTTCGATTGGTTCGATTGGTGTGGACCCACAAGGATGGAGCTGCACTGCATGATCTCACCAGGAGCCTGGATGGTGCAGCCCATGGCAGCTGGGGCACTACAGAGGGTACATGGGGGTGTCCACCAAGGGGAGCACCACAGAAGGCTGGTGGACTACCCACTCCTGGGTAGAGCACCGTGAATGGTGGACGGAACCCCCAGATCAGGCAGATGGCTGCAGAGGCTGGGTAGTGGTTCCTGCAGCAGCTCAGAACTCAGGGCAGCGCCATTGGAACCTCCTTGGGCCACACAAGGCACAAAGCAGGAGGGAGGAAGTTCCTCAGTCAGATGGACCCCCAGAGGACTTGTAAGAGCTCGCCCAATCACACAGGTGGAATCCCCCTGTAAGAAATTGAGCAGAGAATACCCAGGTGTAGGGTAGGTGAACTTCTCCAGCTGCAGGCTACTCTGCACAGCGTGGGACTCTTCCAGCTGGGTGTAGTAGATGTAATTGCCTTAGGCTAAAGGGAGTGGTATGGTCTGTGAGCCAAACTGGAAAAGACCAGGAGTTAATAACAAGAAACCAATCCTGTCAAAACCGCATGGGATAGAGAGAAGCAAGGGAACCCAAAGAAACTACACAGCTGAATCCCATCTCTGAGCGTGGGACTGTAAGAGTTCAAAGCTGTGGCTCTGATGAGACAATGCCCCTGTGCTGGCTCCAACCATCCCAGTTGCGGCTCCGGTAGAGACAGTGGCAGACAGTGGTGGGGCTAGGGTCAAGCCCTAGCTGGGCTTCACTGTGCTAAGTCAAATGTCCCCAGCCCCTCAAAGCCCTGTGAATCTGTACCTACTTATCTTTATGATGCTCCCCCAGCAATCCGGCTGTGCTGAATTTCTCTCTCAGTCACTTTTCCCAGGCTGATCGCCTGCTGAGTCCCTTTGGTGAGTGTCACTCAGTCGCCATCTTTCCATAATGATGTCAAATGCAGGAAGATCACGACCAGTGAATCTTGTGGATCCAGTAGCGGTGTAAGCATCTCAGTGCTGTCATGATTCTCCAGGAGGCTCCAGCAGTTTCAAGGCTGGCTGCATCAGTGTAGTTCCATGTGTTTTATCAGCAGGATTCTCTCTCCAGGAGTGAACTCTAAAGCTTTTCCTTGCATCACATTTGAACTTTGCATTTGTCATCTTTGGATCACAGTCTGGTGTGCTTCTTCCACATGGGCTTAGCTGACTCCTCACCTAGATGGCTGCTTGTTTGAATACAAGCTTTTAAGATCCCAGGCACTATTCCGTTTGATAGCCAGGCACCATCTGCTTTCTTCTCAACACTTTGCTATAGCACCCTTAGCTTCAGTGATCATTTCATGAAGGTGAGTATCAAACAGGGCCATGTTATCAGAGCTAACTGTTCCTGGATTGGTGTTAGAGTTAAATGGGAGCCCAGAATTCACATGCTTGTCCATGAGATATGCATGACTGGGGTTTTTTTTGATGGCCGTATTATGACTAAATCAAAACCCCATAAGACCAACTACACCAACAACAATAAAAAACCAGCCAGCAAACAAACAAGGTAAAGGTGAAAAAAAAAACCCATATAAGAAAAACTGTACAATATTGTCAATCATCCCCTTGGGGCCTTAGGGAATTGGACTGATGACATCATAAATTTTCCCAGTGACACAGCCCACTAGATATGAACAGTTCCATCCTTATGGGCCACAGCCCATAAGTTTCTATTGAGTTCTCTTTACTCTAAGTATGAGGTTTGGTGTCAGGGATTAACTTCCTGGACCAAATCTTCCAAGTGCAGATCCCTGCCTGTGGCAGTCACCTAACCTGGTGTCAATTTGAGGATGGGGAGTGTAGACGTGGAGTCTAACCTGTCTATCTGGAGATAGCCAATGAGACCTCTGTGTGGGCATGGCCTTCTCTGAGAATTCAGCGAATTCTGATACTTCCTTCTTGGAAGCAATAAACATTCTCTCACTTGGAGACACTCAACGGACAAGGCTAGCTCCCCGTGAGACACTGCAGCTGAGAAGACACTAGTGTTGGAGCCAGACAACCCACATGGTACAACCAGACCTCTGAAGCCAGAGAAGTCACAGAGAGAACCCTGCCAGTGCTGAGATGCTTACAACACCGCTGGATCCAAAGACTTTGTACCCACTGGCTTGTGATTGCCCTGCATTTGGCTTCATTGCATGTGTTTTGCGAATCTGAAGAGGACTTCCTAGATTGGTATCAGACATATGGACTAATATCAGACTTATGTCCTTGGACTGGACTAGTGTTTTCTTAATGTACAATTACCCTTTATATAAAACTCTTTCTTATATACATATGCATGCTTATGAATTTGTTTCTCTAGTCTAACCAGACTAACACACTGCCCAATAGATCAAAACCTATCTTGTCACTGCTAGGGAGGCATCAAGACACTAAATATATGATGATTCCTGGGTCCTTTTCCATTAGACACCCACCCATTAGAGGTTCCCCACAAAGTTCAGTGACCACAGGCATCAGGCAGCCACTCCCTGCTTCCTCTCCCATCTGAGTACCCCAGTCCTCAGTTCAAGGATGCAGGCAACTTTGAGGCAAGGATCAGTTCATTCAGCACAACCTCTGTGTTAAGTCTTTCTTGTGTAGCCTCTCCCATATGCCAGGCTGCTACTCAGTCAGCATCCAAGGTCATCATGGGTTTAGTCCATGGCATGGTTTACGGAGGGGTGGGTAGAATCATATTTGTATTATCTAACCAGGAACATAGAATTTGGTCCATTGTCCCCTACTTTCCCTACAATCATTGTATAGCACCCTTTCCCTATGTGAGATTACATCTCCTCAATTATCCACCATACTCACCAGCAGAATTATCAGCATCTCCTCCAAGATGCAGATACTCCTCTCCCCTGGTCTTAGCTGGGTTTTCTGGCAAGGATCTCCTTCCATTCCTGTGGGGTCCCCTTGATTTTTCCTAGGCTTGTCTCTATGGTGTACTGCCTCAAGTGGATGGTCATCTCCCCCATCCCCTTGAAGGAGTGACCCCAGACAATGTGAGGTCTCCTCCTTCAAATTGGCTCCCAGTGAATAGCACAAAATGGAGGTCATGTCTGGTTCTCCCCTTTTGTTTAGAAATTGGTTCCTAACATTTGTTTAATTAGTGTTCCTCCTTATCGAAGTGCACTCATACAATACTTGTCCTTCTGTGATTGACTTACTTGATTCAGCATAATGGTTCCCAGGTCCTTCCATGCCATGAATTGTTTCATGCTTCCATCATTGTTTTTTCCTTTAATGATAACATATTCCACGAGTAAATGATCTGGGACACAACTCTTGAAAGATAACTACCAAAGTTGAATCTAGAAGAAATATCTAGCCAGGGTACCTGTTACATAACTTGAATTTATATTTTAAGATCTGGTCATTAAAAGACAAAACAAAAGACCTGACTATTAAAAGACAAAACCAAACAAACAACAAAACAAAAACAAAAAACAAAAAACCGTCCAGAGACAAGTTGCTTCACTGGTGAGTTCCATGAAAAATTAAAGGAGGAAGTAATACTATTTCTACCCAAACTCTTCCAGAAGACAGAACAGGAGGAAGCACTTCTCAAATAATCCACTGAAGCCAGCATTCATTTGATTTAAAAGTCAGACAAATTTATTACAAGAAGAAAAGCATAGGCCCAATCCCTTGTGAATAGTTACTAGCCTTCTTAAACAATTGTACCAGGCTGAGCCCCGGTGGCGGCGTAGTGGTTGAGTGCAGGACTGTGGCCCACTGGCTTGGCAATTCAAATCCAGCAGCAGATCTCCGGGAGCAAGGCTGGACCTCTCACTCCCTCCAGTGGGCAGTGATGCCCCCCCAAAAAAACACCTGTACCTCTTGAATCCAACAATACACTGTGTGGTAGCTACATCTTCTGTTGTCAATTTGAGACTTTTGAGTGAAGGGGTGTAATTTAGTCCATCAATCAGGTCACAGTTTGATGACTTCACTTGGAGGTACTAAGGCGATAAATTGTTCATTGGAGACAGGACACAAGCTCACTCTCTGTGAGACATGCTTGCTGAGGAGCTGCCTGGAGCTACCCTAATGCAGCCAGAGCCCTGGAAGCTGGAGGAGCCACATGGAGAACCACACCAGGCCGGTGAGGCTCCTATCACCACTGGATCCACAAGACTTTATACCCACTGGCCTGCGATCTTCCTGCATTTGGCATCATTGCTTGGCTGTATGAGTCTGAAGGAGAATTTATTGACATATCAACTTAGGGGCTAATATTGGACTTATGAACCTGATCTAGACTGGGCTGTTTTCTCAATACTCAATTGCTCTTGTATATAAATTTCTTTCTTACACACATATGAGTGTCTATGAATTTATTTCTCTAGTCTACCCAGACTAACATACACTGAAAGGCTAATCATGACGAGTGGGGTTTTTCCTGGGAATGTAAGATGGTGCTACATTTCAAACACTGTCAGTGTAGTTTGCTAGTTGAACAAATTAAAAGAATGGATATTGGAAACTCACAGGATCACTAGGAAGACTGAAGAATCAGACTCGGCAAAACAAAACGAAAGCCACCAGTAGAGCCAAAGTTGAAGTCATGCATAAAACCCAGTCAAGTGAGGATAGCATTGCTACTCTCTCACACTGATTGTTGGACACATTAGCAATAGACACCATTACTAACGTTACTCTGGAGTCTGGATTTTGATGCTGCCCACCTGTCCTCCATCGAGACAAATTCACTGCCACAACTCTCTCACTTTTTGAATAACTGGTTGTGGCTTCAAATGCCCTAGAGGGAAGTTCTAATTGACCTGTCAGGTATAGTGAGGATAGCAGGGGTTCTTGGATGCCAGCAATAAAATCTACTCCAGCTACATCACACAGGTGGGATGCATTGTGTATGTGACTCCCAGAGCAATTGAGATTGCTGATATCTAGGCTTAGAGCTTTCAGGAATGTGCTGGTAACTATACTACAGAACCACTCTGATAAGGAAGCTGCTGCCCTGGCTGGGATCAGCAAACGGCCACGCTGGCCACTGAGTTTAGAAACAAGCTGCCCCTACTTCCCTGACACCAGGCTGAATGAAGGAGAGCTTTAGGCCTAGAGTTTCCTCAAGCACCTCATTTCTGAATCATAGCGGAGTGTGTGTTTGATAGAATCCAGATGGTGGCTGCATCCGGTGCCAAGGGACGCTGGAGAATGTAGGGTATTTTGTCTGCTTGGTTTTACCAAAATAAGATGGGTAAAGAGTTTTCAATAATTTCGGTGATTTATGAATGAATGCTGCAGTCTATTAATGGGAAGTGGCTCTGTTCCTACTCGGATTCATGGGTGGGGACTATCCCAAATGCAGGGTGGTGAGGCCTCTAGAGAAAGCTACTCATATTAATTTCAGTTTACAGTTTGGAAGCTGAGCCTCTCAGCTATTTGGGAACTTGTAGGAATGGCTTTGGTTTTATGGTAGTACAAAGATAGTTTGAAAGATAAGCATTTGCTAAATCCTCCTATTTAACACTTTCTTTAATCCTCACGGCTTTTTGTGAAAGATAAGACATTTTTAATAAAAGATTGGGGAAATTAAAAGTGTAAAAATCTTTCTGTGAAAGTGGATGTGAGTCTGTTGTGATTTCCTTCTTCTGCCCCACCTGATCCCCAGGCAGAAAGGCATTTATAGAACAGCAGCATTCCAGGTGTCGCTTGTTTACATGTGGATGCTCATGCTTTGAGTATACTTCACAGTATTGTAGTCACACTAAGTTCAAAAGGAATGCGGCCCCACTGTCTCTGACCCAAACCTACCATCTTTCTTGCTGTAGGTGAACTCATGGTTTTCTACTCAAGATGGTTGCCAAGAAGGAGAGGGAAACAGAATGGTGTGGGATCAGGAAACAAATTACTGGATTCCAAGGCATGGATGGCACTGGGGCTTCCTGGGTCAACCATTTTTTTGCCTTTCCAGATTGAGACAAATGATTTGCCATGCATATGCTCACCCCTGCTCTGTGATTGGACTGAAACATGTTTAGGTATATTTTGATCAATTGACCTGTGCTACACAGTCAAAACTGCAGGCTATGACCCAGAAATCCTAGTCTTACGAAATGGACTAAGAAATCACTACATGCACCAGGCTACCTGTGTACCAAGTGACCCATTCAAGTATGCTCATCTCATCACAATATTTTTCATAGTAGGCCCTAACTTTGGGAATGGATATTCTTTGAAAGAAGTGTGTGTGTGTGTGTGTGTGTGTGTGTGTGTGTGTATTTGGGGGTATGAGACAACTGGGTCTCACCAGCTGTGATTATCTAAGAAAGAAAGGGGAATGGAATGGATGTAGGGTTATTTATGAATATGACCCCAAGTAAATGGCACTGAGGGGGTGTGTCAGTATGGGTAAACTAGAGAAACAAACTCATAGGCACACATATGGATATAAGGGTACGGTTTATATATAAGAGGAATTAAAAAAGCATTAAGAAAGCATCCCAACCCAGGCCAGTACAAAGTCACAAGTCCAATATTAGCTCATATGTCCGATACCAGTCTATAACGTCTCCTTCCAACTCACAAAGTCACAGGCCAGTGGGTGCAGAGTCCCGGCGCCGGCAGGGGTCTCCCCAGGACTCTTTGCTTCCAGGGCTCAGGCTCCAACAACAGCATCCAGTGGTGGTAGAAGCAACTCAGCGCTGACAGGGGTCTCCAGGTGGCCTCTCCAACTTCAGAGGTCTGGTTCCATCAAGGCAAGGCCGTGTGGCTTCTCCTCCAGCTCCTAGGACGCTGCCATCTTGTCTTGTCTGTAGTTCATTGTTTCTGAGACTAGCTCCCAACCAATGGGGAGATAGCTTCTCATCTCCATGAGGTAAATATCGGGAGATTTCCCAGAAGTCTCAGGAGAAAGCCATGCCCGCATAGAGGCCTCCTTGGCTACTCAATGGCTATCTCCAGATTAACAGGCTAGACTCCACCCCTACATCTCAATCATGAAATTAACACAAGCACATGACCGCCACAGGGGGGGGTGTCAATCATTTTTGTTTTGTAGATGACACAAATTACTTTTGATGCACACACACACACACACACACACACACGGTGACTCTAACTCCTGACGACCTCAGGTCTTACAGAGTAGTACCACTCCATAGGGTTTGCTTGGCTGAAATGTGCTTGGAAGGAGAATGCATGTGTGACTTCTGCTGTAACACTACCTGGGGGGTTCCAACCACCTTTAGATGAGTAGGCAATTTTGGAGAATTCAGGGACCTTACTGAGGATACACACACACACACACACACACACACACACACACACACACACCATGACCCAAACTCACTGCCATCAGGTTGATTCTAACTCACAGCATCCCAGTAGGGCTGGGTAGAACTCTCCCTGTGGGGTTCCAAAATCCATGGTTTGGAGCTGCGGGCCCTGTTGCGGGCAGCAAGCAGCCCGAGTGTAACCCACTATGCCACCAGGGCTCCTTATACCAGAAAAGAAGCCGAGGCGGCTGTTATTCCTGGCGGCGCATTGTGTGTCAGGGCAGACCAGGCTCCAGAGGGTTCAGAGGCTGATCTTTCAGAAGTAGACTGCCCTTCCTCCAAAGTGTATCTGGGAGGGTCAAAACCTTCACCCGTCAGTTAGTAGAGCACTTAGCGGGTCGTGGCCACCCACGGGTGAAATGGCTCAGCAGGTGACTCTGGAAAGAGCCGAGAGGCAACTCTGGAAGTCTAGGTGTAACTTTCATTTTCCGCAAGGAAGAGAGCAGATGCAGGAGCACTCTGGGCGCCCCTGCTCTGGCCACGCCCTCTTCTTGTCACTGGGCTCCCACAGGTTAGAAACGCGGTCCACCATCCGCGCCCGTAGCTGCAGGACGGAGACAGACCTCACTGCGCTGGTAAGGCTCCGGGAAGCAGGTGCGGTATGAAATTGGACTCCAAAAGATGAATCGGAGCCCGATTTTAAAAATAAAGTGTGACATGTGTGTCCGAGGAAGGGGCTATGAACCCATCCTCTCCCCTCCAGCTGCCTTTGCTCACACGTTTTAGGTGAAGGCACCGAATCTGCCCAGTGGCTGTCTCCTCCCCTTCAAGGGCACCCCCTCACCCAGGCGCTCCAGGCGCGCTAGCATGAATGGGGGGAGGACCCTCGCGCATGAATGAGTGCGTGGAGCAGGCGAGTGAATGGCGACCGCGTCGCCGGCCGTGGGGTGCGGGAGCTGCTCCACTGCCCTCTCCCGCCAGCTGGCAGCCTCGCGGAAGGTGGCGACGCCGGCCGCCCGAGCGGGGACGGGCCGGGGCGCGGGATGGCGGGGGGAAGGGGCGTTCCCGGCGGCCGCGCCTTTCTCAGCTATTGGATTAGTGGCCTTCAGGGATGAGCTCAGCCGGATCGGCTTTCAGCTGCAGCCTCGGGGCCGGCCTGGAAGGCGGGGAGCGGGCGGCGGCGGAGGGGGAGGCGGCGGCGGCGGCGGCGGCGGCGGCTGCAGCATCCCGGGCTGGCCGCGGCGGTCGGCGCGCCCCGCGCACAAAGGCGCCCAGCCCCTAGGGCGGGCAATGAACGCGCCGCGGTCCCGGCTCGGGACCCGGTTCCACTCACCGCGGCGCGCGCCCGGGGCGCTGGGCAAGACGCTCGGCGCGCCGGGCCCCAGCGGCGAAGGGGCGGCCCGAGCGCCCTGGCCACGGGACTCGGCGCCCTCCCGGAGGGGCGCGGAGCTCTCCAGCGGCTAAAGCGGGGGTCTCGGCGCGACCCCAGAACCGGCGCCCGAAGGGGCTTCTGCACTCTCGGCCCGATCCCGGCGCCCTCGCGCCGTGCGGGAGCGCCAACTTCGCCAAGAGCGCTACAACTCCAGGCCACCGTGCTGGGCAGAGGGGGCGCTGCTGCCGGGGGCCGGCCGTGAGGACGCCCTGGGGAGGGAGCCAGCATCTGCGGGGTCGCTCGGGCGCCCCTGAACGGGCGGCGGCAGCAGACCCTTGGGCCGAGAGACCGGGATCTGCCTGGGCAGGGGATCCCTCCCCGGGCTGGAGCGCGCCCTCTCTTTTATGGTGAGTCTTCTCCAGCTCCTGGCGGGGGGCGCCCCGGGGCGCGCGGGGACCGGGAGCGGAAATCTAGCTGCGCAGCCCTCTGGGCGCCCGGCGCTCGTCTGGTCTGGGTTCCCCGGAATTCCTCGCTGCGGGTTATGGGGGAGTCGGAACTGGTGGGTTTGCGCGCAGCCGTGGGGCATTGGAGGCAGGCTCGGGAGGCGGCGGGTTCGAAGCCCGTGGCTCCGCGGCGTAGTGAAGGCAGCCCCCAAAGTCGCTCCACTTGGGTTTGGGTCCATGGGGCCTTGGGCGAGGCACGAAACCCCCGCGTCCCCGTCCTTGGGATGCGTTCCCTAGCGGTCCTGGGAGGATCTGTGAGATGGTGCTCGGAACGTGGGGAGCCCCGGGCTGGCACTTGGGCAGCTGTCTATGCGAGGAGCTTGAGTGTCGTTAGCTAAGTGAGCCCCAGCGGGGCGTCCAACTTCCTGACGCTGAAACAGCTCCCACGTCGGTGTCCGGGGACAAGGATTCCGGAGGGTCTGTTCGTGGGAGGGATTTGCAGATGAGATCAAGCGCCTGGCACGCAGTAGGCGTTGGTGAAGCGGGGACTGTTGTTGCTGCTTGTTCGCCACGCCGGGGTGGTGGGGCCGGTTACGGGAGACAAACTTGGTGAGGCTCTGGACGGCAGAGGTTCGGGGCGCGCGAAGTCTCGGACCCCCAGACTGCCAGGGAGGAAGCCCCCCGCCCCCCCGAGTCGAGCGCGAGGCGAGTGTGCCCTCAGGAACGTGTGTGCCCTCAGGAACGTGTGTGGAGAGCGCTGCTCGGGCGGGCGCCGAGCCCGGA
>PVJH01004225.1:0-128657 GCA_004026705.1 Nesogale talazaci
CCTGACCACCAGCAGAGGAGGAGAGTTCCTATTTGGCCACATCCCCTCCAACACTTGTTGTTCTCTGATTTTCTGATTTTGGCTAACCTCGCACGTGTTAAATGGTATCTCGTGGTTGTTTTAATCTGCATTTCTCTTATGGCTCATGGTCGGGAACACTTTCTCATGTGTTCATTGGGCATGCGGATCTCCTCCCTAGTGGAATTTCTTTTCAGCTCTTTTTCTCATTTCCTCAGAGGGTTATCTGTTTTCCCATTTTTGCAGGCCAGAAGGGTATTATAGATTTTAGTAATAAGCCCTTTGTCTGGCGTGTCATTTTTAAAAATCCTTTCCCACTCAGGGATTTGCCTTGTTACCATCTTGGTGAAGTGCTTCGATATACACAGATGTTTTGTTCTTATTCCATCCCACTTGCCGATTTCTAGTTCACCTGTGTGTATACCCTTCTCTATTGCAGTGAGCTTATGTATTCCATGGGTCAGTGGTCTTAAGTTAGTCCCAATTCCATGATTAATGGTATTGATGGCTTGGGGTTTTACTTCTAGGTCTGTGATCCACCTTGAGTTTGTTCTTGTGCATGAGACAAGGTAAACATCGTGTCTCATTTTCTACATGTGGTTATCCATTATTTCCAGCTCCACTTGTTAAAGAAAGCATTAGCCTCCCACTGAATGCTTTTTAGGCCCTTATTGAAGATCAGTTGTCTACATACTAATGGTTTTATTTCTGGATTTTTTTTTTGTTCTTTTCCATTGGTCTGAGTATCTGTCATTATGCCAGCACCATGTTAAAATCAGGTAAAGCGAACCTTCTGACTCTGCCCTTTTTCTTAAGGAGTTTTCTGCTAATCCTGGGCTTCTTCCCTGTCCATATGAAATTGATGGTCACCTTTTCCAATTCTTGGAAGAAGGTAGTTGGTATATGAACCGAAATAGCATTAAACTTATAAAGTGGTTTGGGTAAGAGTGACAGCTTTATGTTAAGTCTTCCAATCCACAAGCATGGGATGTTCTTCCATTTGTGGAGGTCATGTTTGGTTTCCTGTAGAAGGACTTATAGCTTTCCTTCTATAGGTCTTTCGGGGTTTTTTTGGTTAAATATATTCCTAGTTATTTCAATTTGTTCTTGGCTATTGTGAAGGGTCCTGCCTTTTTGATCTGCTCTTCCTTGGTCCTGTCCATTGTATATAGTAAACCAATAGACTTCTGTTTGTTAACCTTGTATCCTGCCTTCCACTCTTCCATAATCCTATATTTTTGTAAGTATTCCCATTGTGGAGGTTTGGGGATTTCCAATGTACTTTATCATGTCATCTTCAAATCGCAATAGTTTCCCCTCCTCTTCTCCCAGTTGGATACCTTAAAAGCCCTTCAACTGCCTTATGTTGTTAGCTAGGACCTCCAGCACAACATTGAACAGAAGTGGGGACAAGAGACATCTTTGTCAAGTTCCCTTTTTCAGTGGGATTGTTTCCATCTTTTCCCCATTGACTATATTGTTGGCTGTTGGCTTTCTGTAGATAACTTGTATTAGTTTAAGGAATTTTCCTTCCATTCCTATCTTCATGAGTGTTTTAATTAGGAATGAGTGTTGGATGTTATGAAATGCTTTTTCTGTGTCTATCAAAATTATCATGTAGTTCTTATACTGTTCTCTTATCAATGTGGTGTATAATATTGATGGATTTTCAGATGCTAAAATTTAATAGTTAAACCATCCATGCATCCCTGGGATGAATCCGATCATGGTGGATGATATGTTTTATATATTTTTGTATTCTATTGGCAAATGTTTTGTTAAGGATTTTTGCATCTGTGTTCATTAGGTCTGGCATTCTCCATTCTTGCGGGATCCTAGTCCTGGTTGGACAGCAAAGTTACCCTGGCTCTGTAGAACGGGTTTGGGAGCATGCCTTTCTTTTCTATGCTCTGCAATAACTTGCTGAGGATTGGTGTTTGGTAGAATTCCCCTGTGAAGCTTTCTGGTCTGGGGACTTTTTTTGTTGGTCGCTTCGGGATAGCCATATCAAAATTTTCTTTCGCTATTGGTTTGTTGAGGTTCTTGACCTCTGTCTAAAATAATCTAAAATAATCCAAGTATTTATCCACATCTTCCACATTTTTAAATTCATTAGAATACAGTCCTTCGAAATACTTTATTATCCTTTTGATCTCATTGGTATCTGTTATGATTTTCCCTGTTTCGTCCCTCATCCTGGCTTTTGACATTTGTTCCTTGGTTAGTTTTTCCAGTGGTCTGTCAATTCTGCTCATCCTTTCATGGAGCCAGCTTTTTCCTGCATTAATCTTTTGCAATGTTCTTTTGTCTTCCCACTGGTTTAGCTCTGCCCTGATTTTTATTATTTTGTGTTACTCTGAGTAGACAAGAGAAACAAATTCATAAGCATGAATATGGATGTAAGGGAAAGGTTTATATACAAGAGGAATGGGACATTGAGAAAGTATTCAATCCCAGTCCAGTCTAAGGTCATAAATCTGATATCAGTCTATAAAGTCCCCTTCTGACTCACGAAGCATGTATCATGACACCAGGACAATCACAGTCCAGTAGATGTAGAGTCTTGTGTGTCCAGCGGCAGTAGAAGTAGCAGAAGTATCCCGGTGCTGGCAGGGGTCTTCCCCTGGCTCCTTGTTTCCAGGACTTAGGGTCCATCAGGAGTATCCAGAGGGTGGTGGAAGCATCTCAGCGCTGGCAGGGGTCTCCCCGTGGCCTCCCAAGCAACTCAGCTCTGGTAGGAGTCTCCACATGGCTTCTTTGGCCCAGAGGTTTGGTTCTATCAGGGTAAGCCCATGTGGCTTCTCCTCCAGCTCCTCTAGTCTCCAGGACTCAGGGTCTATATCATGCTCCCTTGTTGTCTTGTCGGCAGACTGTCTCCAAGAGACTGAGTCAAGTCTCTCTCCTCTAATAGGGAAACAACACAAGACTCCCTAGAATTCTCAGGAGAAGGCCATGCCTCATTGGCTCAGAGGCCTCATCGGCTATCTCCAGATTGACAGGCGAGACTCCACCCCACAATCCCAGTGCTGAAATTGATACAGATCGCTGACTGCCACAATTGCTTTTCTTTTGTTGTTGGAGGGGTGGTTCTGTTGACTCTGTCCTAATTGCTGGAGATTTGGGGATAATGAAAGCCTCTCTTCTTTTTTCATATATGCATTCATTGATATAAAGCTATCTCTGATAATTGCCTTCACAATATTCCATAGATATGGGTAGGTTTTATTATCTTCTCATTAGTTTCTAGCAACTTCCTAACCTCATCTCTAATCTGGGCCAGTACCCATTCATGGTGCAGAATATTGTTGTTCATCCTCCAATTTTTTTGTTTTTCTGGACATCCTTTTATTAATCTCCAGCTTTATGGCATGGTGAACTGAGAATGACATCTAGATAATCTCTATGTGTTTGAATTTACTCAGACTCGACTTGTGTCCCAGCATATGGTCTGTTCTCAAAAATGAGCCATGAGGGCTTGAAAAGAGTGTGAATTTTTAATGTTGGATAGAAAGATCTATAAATGTCTGTCAGGTGCAGTTGCCTGATTGTATTGTTAGCTCTCTATTGCCTCCTTACTGAGGACCTATCTTCCTCTGACAGGAGTGAATTAAAGTCACCTACCACAATTGTTTAATCTGTGATTTCTTTTTTTCATTTTTTGAGTAGTTTGACAAATTTCACTAGCCCATTATTAGGAGCATCGATATTTAATATCCTCACTGGTTCCTGTTTTACTGATCTTTTGAACATTATATAGTGTCCTTCCTG
The DNA here is from genome assembly GCA_004026705.1 of Nesogale talazaci. Classification (NCBI taxonomy): domain Eukaryota; kingdom Metazoa; phylum Chordata; class Mammalia; order Afrosoricida; family Tenrecidae; genus Nesogale; species Nesogale talazaci. The sequence continues at coordinate 3,787 of PVJH01004225.1, forward strand.
GTCTCTTTTTATGACTTGAACCTTAAGGTCACAGAGATTGGGATTGCCGCTGCTGCTTTTTTTTAAGTTGCTGTTTGCCTGGTATACTTTCCACCAGTCTTTTAGCCTTAGTTTATTTTGTCTGTGTGCTTAAAATGTGTCTCTTGTAGGCAACAGATGGTTGGGTTGTGTTTTTTGAGCAAGTGTTCTGGGATTTTTCTTTTCATGTATGAATCAAGGCTCTTGGAATTCAGAGTTATTATCACAATCAGTGGATTCATTGTTGTCATTGCATGTCTTTCGTTAGGGGTGTTTTTCTATTTCCCTTCATATCAGTGTGTTGTATTTGTGTTTGGGGGGGGGGTGTTGTTGTCTCCCCTCTCCCCCACTCGAGGCCATGTTATCATGGTAACTACTGTCTACATATTGGCTTCTGGATGAAGTTGGGCTATATGGTGGTCTTCTGCTTGTGCTTGGTGGATGTTGTTCCTTTGAACTTAATGAGTTGGCAAGGATCTTCTGCAGGGTTGGGTAGCTCATAATCTATCTTAATGTATAATTTGGCATGGTAAAGGATTCTTGGGTAAGTGTGTTCTGTCTTTCAGCTTTTAGAAGATGTTACTCTAGTTTCTCCTCCTCTTCATGGTTTCTGCTGATAGGTCTGAGCATATACTTAGCTGAGCACCCTTGTATGTGACTGTCTTCCTTTCTCTTGCCACTCTTAAGATTTTCTTGGGGGAGCAAAGATTTTCTAGTTTTCCTCCAAGTTGGATATTTGAGCTACTATATATCTTGGTGAGTTCTTCTTGGGATTTAGTCTTGCTGGTGTCCTATCTGCTTCCTGTATGTGTGTCTGATTCTCATAAATTAAGGGCAGAAAGTTTGTTTCCAGAAATTCCCTTGCTATTTTAGCTGCTGATGTATTTTTAGTGTTCTGATCGTTCCTCTTCATGGCACCTCTCATTGATCTCAGGTTATCTTCTGCCTCTTTTATTATCTTATTGTACTGTGTCTCTCTTTGCTGACGTCTGCCTAAATGTCTTTGAGATCACTGAATGGTTCTCTCCCTCCTCTAATCTAATGAGAAATTCTGTGATCTTGTGTGTAGCTTCTGCTACTTCAAACTTTAGCACCTTATTTCCCTTTGGTGTGTAGACTTCATCCTCTCTGTCGTGGTGTTTATCCTTCAATTGAGAACTTCTCCTCATTGCATCCTTATTCTCTATTGCTTCCCTCAACTCAAGTATTATTCCAAGCAGCCTTCTCAAGATTTCTTTTTGTGGCAGATCTGCATCTGATTCTTCTATGAGTTTCATTGACACTGCTATTCTGTTTTCTCTCTCTAGTTTTTGTTGTTGTTGTTGTTGTTGTGAGTGATGCAGTTTGCTCCTGCTTCTTTGACCCCCTGTGTGGAGGTGGGTGCCATGTTTCTGGAAGACCAGGGGGTCCTGAGCTCTTTCTTGGTGTTACTGATAAGGGCGCATTCAGTGACTGCCTGTGGTCTCCTATGGAGGTGGGTCAGACCGCTCGGTAGGCAGGGTTCCATGGTGATTCAGGGGCCAACAGTGGTGAGCAGTTTCAGTGACTGGAGTGGAGCTGGACCCTGTATGCATGCCCCTGGGCTGCTTGGAACTGGGCTGTCAGACCATTATTAGAAGCCTTTTTTCTTATTTTTTTTTTTTTTTAAAAAGATGCCTCTATACAAAGATAGAGGCATTGCTGCCCTGGGAGGGGGTGGTGATGGAGGGTGAAAACAACCCCACTGCTCTGATGCGGGTGCTGCCTCCACAGGGTAGAGGTGTCTGACGATGGAGGGGGGGTGCAGCTTCTGCATCTGTGGGCAGGGAGCACCGTGCTGTTGTGGGTGGTGGAGTGGAGGAGCCCTGTGTGCAACAATAAGAGTAAGGGAGACCGATTGGCAGGTGTTGGCCATGTCGGGGTCTGAGGTAGTGTGGTTGGTACCCCAGAACCAGGGTCACGTATCCTTTGGGCTTCCGAGCCAGGCTATGTGTATGAGGATGTGTGCTCTTCAGACCGAGGATCTACTGCTCCCTCCTCCCCATAGGCCTGGGGCACTCGGGAAGTGCTCAGCCAGCTCAACAGGAGCAGTATGGGCTGGTTTGGTGGTAGCAGGAAGGGCTTGGGCCCAGCACAGGTGGGGGGTCTCAGGAGATGGTGCAAGGGAGCAGCCTAGCCACAGGTCACCCAACCTGCTACAGAGAGACAGCAGGTCAGTGCCTGGGTCCCTGGGTGTGTGGAGGGAGAGACCTGAGCTTGGCAGTGTATGGCCGCCACCACCTGGAGAGGGGGGGACTGCGGGAGAAGGGAGAAGTCCTCCTAGTGGAGTGCTGCGCCTGGGCAGTTGCTATGCAGTGGTGCCGCCACCGCAGTGTGAGTCTCCGCAGGGCGACTGAGCAGCTCCTAGCTTGGCCACCAAGCCTGAGGGTGGGGTGGGGTAGTTAGCGACCGTGACCATGGTGCCAGAGGTGGCACCAGTAGTAGCCCAGTCTGCTGAGCTGAAATGTCCCGTGGATTAGATCTCAGATCTCCAGTGGCTCCAGCTCAGGGTAGAGGTGTGGGAGGGTTTCCTCCTGGGCAGGGGAGGCACGCAAGGATGTCATAGGGCTCTTCTCACTCACCAGAATCCTCCTACTAGTCTTCCTGGACACCAGGCCCACCCTAAGTCAAAGAGCTCTCAGTATGTGCTGCTTACTGGGGCACCATCTTGACTCCGCCCCCAACCAATGTTGACTTTTTAATTATACTTTCATTTTTACAAAATTTTAAATTGAAATGTAGTTTTAAGAAATTATACACAGATCCCATATAGTTTGCCCAGTTTCTCCCCAATAGTACCATCTTATAAAAGTATAGTTCACGTTCACACCTTGGACTCTGATATTGATGTACTCAAGACACATCACAATCACACTTCTATCATCACAGCTCATATTTCCCTTTACAGGCATATCCTCTGCCTCCTTGCATCTACTCCTGTAAGTCCTAGCAACCGTTACTCTAGCCTCCACTTCTGCAATTTTGTCACTTGAAGAATGCTATAAGAGCAGAACCATACGATATGAAACCTTTGTGATTGGACCTTTCTCTTGTGCCATAACTTTCTGGAGAGTCACCCACATGCTTGCATGTATCAAGAGTTTTCTCTGACTCCTAGTAAACTTAGTTTACTAAGTTTAATTGCTAAGTAGCCTTCCATAGTGTGGCTATAGCACAGCTTTAAAGCATTTGCGTGTTGAAATACACCAGGGGGGTTTTCAGTCTGTCAGTGTGACCCTACTGGGTTGGCTTCCATGTTGCTATGATACTGGAAGCTATGCCACTGGTATTTCAAATACCAGCAAGGTATTTGACTTGTTGACCTATAGTCAACAAGTTTCAGCAGAGCTTCTAGTTCAAGAGCAGACTAGGAAGAAGGAAGAGGATGTCAACTTCTGAGAGATGAGCCTCTGACACTATTATGGATAATAATGGATAATAGCAGAACTTTCTCTGGTACAGTGCCAGAAGATCAGCATCTCTGGTTGGAAGGCACTCAAGCTACAACTTGGGAAGAGATGCTTCCTTAAAGTGAAGTCAGCCTTAGCAAAGTGTAATGAGCAGAGCTTTCCAGACCCTCATTGAGGATGAGGCATTACTCAAACTGGGAGGAAACAGCCGAAAATACCCATTAGTAACCCGCACATTAAGTACACCAAGCATGAACCAGGCGCCTATTTGAATACTAGTTTTATTAACTGGAATTCGTGTCCATTCCAATTCATATTGACCCAGTAGGGCAGAGTAAACAGTCCCTGTGCGCTTTGAAGACTATAAATTTTTACAGGAACAGAAAGGCTCATCTTGCTCCAACAGAGAAGAGGGTGGTTTCAAATTGCTGACCTTGCTGTAGGAAGCCCAACTTATAACCCACTTTGCCACCAGGTTTCCTTTTCAACTGATCAATGCCTGGAATACCAATCTTTATGTATTCTGTTGTACTTTGAAATGGAAATGATTTTAGTGAGTTTAGCTTGTTGTACCCCTGACCCCCCCTTTTTTTTTAATGAGCAAAGTGAGCTGGTGTTAGCCATTTTGAATCAAGAAATCATAGTTTACTATGCTGGGAATAACAAATTCAAGAGGCATGATGTCATATTCATTATGGAAAAAAATATTTCAAGATCCATCTTGAAGTACAATGTTATATGTGATAGGTTAGGCTAGTAACATGCCTACAAAGAAGACCGACTAATAAAACTATTATTCAAATTTATGCACCATCCATTAAAATCATGCGGAAGAAATTAAAGAATTATACCAACTTTTCAGTGTGAAATTGATGAAGCATGCAATCAAGATGCATTGATAATTATTGGCAATTTGAATGCCAAATTGAGAATCAAATAAAGAAACAGTATTTAGAAAATATGGTCAGTAATAGTAACAGCTGGAGATTACATGATGGAACTTTTCAAAAACAAGAACTTATTTGTTGTAAATACATATTTCAGCAATATAAACATAAACTATACACATTGACTTTGCCTAATGAAATGCACAAGAATCAAATTGACATCTGTGGGAAGAGATGTTGGAGAAGTTCAATATCATCAGTCAAAATGAGACCAAGGGATTAATTTGGACAGTCAATTGCTCTTATTCAAGTTCAGATTGAAGCTTAAGCCAAAATACAACCTTGAGCATAGCCCATCTGAATTTAGAAACCATATCAAGAACAGATAGGAATGAAGAAAGCAAGAAGACAGTAAAGAAAGAAAAGATTAAAGTAGATGCCGAAAGAGAAAAAAGCTTTGAAGTTTGTTCTTGGCTGAAGAGCTGCTAACACAAAAAAATGAAGTATAAGAAGTAGCAAAAATTTCTAAAAAGCTCTTAAGAAGGTAAAGTAAAACATTGTAGTGAAATGTGCAAAGATTTGGAGGCAGGAAACCAGAATTTCTCAAACGGAAAGAGCAAAAGAAAAAATTCAAGTATTGCCAGCAATATAAAAGGACCCTCTGGGGAAAATATTTAATAAAGCAGGAAGCATAAAAAGAATATGGAAAGAATACCTAGAACTACTGTACCAGCAGCAATAACAAAACTGGCAGGATTTAACTATATCAATAAGTAGCATAGTATTGGAGGAAAAAGTACAAATTGCACTGAACACATTAGCAAAAAGCAAGATTGATTCAGCACTGGTAACACTAGTTTGTGCCAAGAAATTGTAAAGACAACTGTCTGGCAAATCAACTGGAAGAGATCAATATTTGTGCTATTTCTTTTTTGGGGGGGGCGGGGGGAGGAGGGGCATCACTGCCCTCTGGTGGTGGGAGTAGGAGCCCCAGCCTTTGCACTTGTGGAGCCGCTGCTGGAATTGAACCTCCATCCCAGTGGGCCGCAGTCCCGCGCACAACCACTACGCCACCGGGGTTCAACCTATTTGTGCTATTTCAAAGAAAGATGATGCTACAGAATGCAGAAACGATTGACCAGTGCCATTAATATCATATGCAAGTAAAATTATGCTGACAGTAATTTTAAAATTGTTGCAGCAGTGCCCCAACAGAGATCTGCCAGAATTTCAACCCTGATTTGGAAAAGCATGTGCAAAGAGTGATATATCAGATGGATTTTAGCTGAAAGCAGAGAATGCCAGAAGGATGTTGTCTTAGGTTGGATTATCTAGAAAAGCAAAACTAGTGAAGCTTATATATATATAAATATATATATATATACACACATATATTTATAATAGCTAACCTAGAGAATGGGATAGTACTACCCCTGTTGGCTTCTGAGACTATAACTACTTATGGGAGTAGAAAGTCTCACATTTCTCCAGTGAAGCAGCTGGTGGTTTCAAACTGCTGTTCTTGTGTGGCGGTCATGTGGTTATGTCAGTTTCATGATTGAGATGCAGGGGTGGAGTCTAGCCTGTTAATCTGGAGATAACCATTGAGTAGCCAATGAGGCCTCCGTGTGGGCATGGCTTTCTCCTGAGACTTCTGGGAAATCTCACGATATTTCCCTCGTGGAGATGAGAAGCTATCTCCTCAGTTGTTGGGAGTTAGTCTCAGACACGATGAATTAAGGACAAGACAAGATGGCACCGTCTGAGGAGCTGAAGGAACCAGAGGAGAAGCCACACGACCTTACCCTGATGGAACCAGACCTCTGAAGTTGGAGAAACCACATGAAGACCCCTGCCAGCACTGAGTTGTCTCTATCACCACTGGATGCTGTTGATGGACCCTGAGCCCTGGAAGTGAGGAGCCATGGGGAGACCCCTGCCAGTACTGGGGCTCTGCACCCACTGGCCTGTGACTTTGTGAGTCAGAAGGAGACTTTATAGATTGGTAATGGGCATAAGGGCTAATATTGGACTTAATGACTTTGAACTGGACTGGGCTGGGATGCTTTCTCAGTGTCCCATTCCTCTTGTATATAAACCTTTTCCTTATATCCATATGTGTGTCTATGAATTTGTTTCTCTAGTCTACCTGGATTAACACATCTTGCAATTAGCAAATCAATATATCACCCGCAACACCACCAGGTTTCCATGTATATGGATATGTATGTTGAGATTTACATAAGAAAAGGATTCACATAGTGGTGGAGTAGGCAGGTTCCAAGTCTGTGGGTCAGATGTTAGGTTGAAGACTTCTACTGAGCAGAATATCTTCATGGGCTCATGATCATCAGGGAGACCAAAGGCTGGTGGTGACAAAATCAGACAAATCCCAGATCATCGTGTTTGGCTTTTACTGCCAAGGTAATGAATCCGTAGTCAACATGTCAGTTGATGGATCACTAGAACCTCTAGGACTCATGGGCAATAAAACAGACCATCGAATAAATTCCAAGGTACCAGAGGGCAATGAACCAGAAGCAGGATCCAGAACCAGAAAAAGCAAACAAACTTTCCACTGCATCCATTTGTATTGGAAGCAGGCCACGAACCTGAGAAAATGTCCTTTCCATTAAGTCAGGGCTGTCACCTGAGTAAAGCTCTTTCATTCTGCCCTGTTATTCCCTAATGAAGACTTACAACTGATTGACTGTGATAATCTTGTGTTATGTCATGTCATGTCATGGAGAATTGCTAGATGTTAACTGCCAACCCCCTGAGAACCTGACCTAGCCCAGTTGACACAAAGCCTTGACTATTCAAGATGTTTACTTGTGTATTGCATGCTATGGATCAAAGCAAATGGAATAACATTGAAAATAATAGAAATCTAGAACATTTAACTATGCTTATGTGGAACCTATACATATATGTACAGACAGTTGTTGAAACAGAGCAGGGGGATACTTCATGGTTTAAAATCAGGAATGATGTTCATCAGGATTCTGTCCTTTTATCATGCCTATTTAATCTTTATGTTGAGTAAATAATCCAAGCAGTTGGACTATATACAGAAGAATGTAGCATCAGAATTGATGGAAGACTAATTAACAAACTGTTATATGCAGATGAAATAACCTTACTTGCTGAAGGCAAGAACTTTCACCACTTATTGATGAAGATCAAAGACTGCAACTTTCAGTATGCAATGCAACTCTGTAAAGAAAAACTCTCACATGTGGACAAATATACAACATCATGAAAAGCTGATACAAGACCGAAGTTTTCAGTGGGTGGGGAAGTCAGAATGATGAAGACAGAACTGTCCCAAAGGTCAACCAAACCACAAAGTCAGTGGTGATATTAAATGATTTTGAATCCAAGAAAGGGAAAGAAGTCTAGATCTAACCAAGAAGTCCTAAGAGAATCTCTTACTCTGTAAGAAAACATTAAATCTTTATTCATTATAATAGCTAGCATTTTTTCTAAGAAAATGTAAAAGTGATGAATAATATGAGTTCATTATTATGTGAATTTCGATCACCTCCTTGTTAATAATTGAGTTTTTTTGTCATTTTCTCTTCCATGATGTTCCATTAATCTTTAGCATGAACTCTTCTTATAGATATTTAGAGGCATATCAATAAATATTTTCTTCTGTATACCATAACAAGCTTCCATGTTGTATGCAAATTATATAATTCAAGGAGTCCTTCTTTAAGATAAATAATACATGTTTTTTTGGCAGAGCCTTAAGCATGAAAAGCTCACAACGCTTAAACTTTACTTGCTTAGAAGTATTTAGAGTTCTCATGTGCAAAATGGAAGGATAAAAAACGGTTAATATAAAAAACTTAATATTTAATCATTACAAGGTCAATAATGAGAGCAGTGATACCAGAAGGGAAGGGGAAGGTGGGGAGAAAAAGGGAGAATCAATCACAAAGATTGCTGTATAACCCCTTCCCAGGGGGATAGACAACAGAAAAGTGGGTGAAAGGAGAAAGCAATCAGTGTAAACATAAAAAAATAATTTACAAATTGTCAAGGGATCGTGAGGAAAGGGAGGGTATAAGGGAGGAAATGAGCTGATACCATGAGCTGAAGTAGAAAATGTTTTGAAAATATACAAATGTGCACATTGAGTGTATGTATGCATTGTGATAAGAGCTGTAAGAGTCCCTCCCCCAATATAATTAAATTATTTAATCATTGTATTTATTGTATATTTTGAGTTTGTTAATCCTCAATAAGTGATCATCTCACAGGAGATCAAAGAAGGGAGGAGAGTAAATTAGTTCCACGTGCTTTGTTTTTCTTAATTCAATTTTTCAAAGAACCTTCTCTCGTCATTCTTTTCTTTCCAGTATTTCTAACATTGATTTGGGTCATCTCTGTGACAATTAATAGATTAATGGAAAGGGACAAAGAAAAGAAAATGATCCCTGGGTCATGGTTCTTATTTACTAATCTTTTACCTGTAATTAAGGAAAATGTGAGAGGACTTTAAAAGGTCTGTGGAAAAAATAGAATTAAAAGATATGTATGAACTCCCAATAAAATGATTTATTAAAAAAGGAAGGGGAAAGAGGAGCTTATAACAAGGGCTGAAGTAGGAAATATTTGGAAATGAAGATGGCAACATGTGTACAAATATGCTTGATCCAAATGATGTATTGAATGTTATAAGAGCTGTAAGAGCCCCCAATAAAATCATTTTAAAAGAAGATAGTAGGATTTCTCTATGAATCTTGTAAGGTTCCAAATATAGAGATGTCTATATCAATGTCTAATATTCCAAATATTATTAGAACCCAATGGCATAACAAAATGACATCATTATTTACTTTCCTTTCATTTAATTTTTATTTAACACATCTAGTACCCCAAGTCTTTCCTACAACATAATTAGACATGAATACTCTTTAAAAACAACTTTTTTTGTGGGCATCACTACCCTCTGGTGGTCGTGGGAGCTACTCAGCCTTGCTCCTGGAGAGCTGCTGCTGGATTTGAACCGCCAAGCCAATGGGCTGCAGTCCCGCACTCAACCACTATGCCACCAGGGCTCAGCTTTAAAAAACAATTTTACTGCTACTTCATCCACATGTCGGACAAGTCAATAATTCAATCATATCAAATCATTTCAAGAAGAGGTAAACAATCATCACCAAATCAATTCTAGAACATTTTCTTCTTCCTTGCACTCATTTTTTCATGTATTTTTTAAATTGTGGAAATTTTGGATAAAAAATTTCCATTCTCCAATTAAACAACTTCTACATGTACAATCCAGAACTAATAATTATACTCTCCATATTGTACAACCATAATTGATATCCTCTTCCAAATTATTCTACCACAGAAACTCAGTGCCCCCTAAACAAAAATTATTCCTCCTTCACCTGTAGTAACCATTGGTTTAGTTTGGTTTCTTTCTTTTTTTAGTAGTTTTCTTGATATAATATTCACATTATCATACATTCCCTTAGTTGACTATTTTTTAAAAGAGTTGGATATAAATCACCACCATCAGTTCTAATGCTCATTCTCCATTCTATGTTTGGACTCCAAATCCCCTCAACCTCACTGCCACACCCTCACCCAGCACGCCCCACATCCAAGTTAAACCATTGCATCAGCGATTGTCCTTATGCATCCACTCCTTCTGTGCTTCTGGGAAACCCAATAGGAATAAGAAAAAAAAAAGACAAAATGGCAAGAAAGTAATAATAGTAATAATATAACTCTAACAATAAAGTCAGAAATAAAGCATCATCATCAATATTTTAAAAGGCAGAGAAGAGATTTCTGTCATGTAACACGCAAGAAATAGTTGAGTTTAAAGTAAATTCATGTTGGGTCAAGTGGAAAGTCAATTGATCAAATATCATATTATCCCATGGTTCAATCCACCATAATGAAGTTTACAACAGTCTGCCTGATAGTTAAGCTGTTCGAGTCCCTCACCTGTGGTCAGAGAGAATCAGCCAGGGAGTTAATCTGACTAGCTACTCGGTAGATGGACTTCAGCCATAAATTCTTCATATCTTTATTAATGCCATTAAAATATAGTAGATGTAGGAAATTTCAAATATATGCACATGAAGTAAGTTACACTCTAAAATGTGAAAGGAGGGGGGAAATCCTCACTCCCATCAAGTTGGTTCCATCTCGTAGCAAAGTTTTAGAACAGAATAGGACATACGACTGTCTGTTGGTTTCCAGGAATGCTCATGGGTAAACCTGGATTGCTGAACTTGCAGTTAGCATCACAGCACACAGTCTAATAGTTAGTTCTAAATTAATTCCAGTCATTGAATATGAAAATATTTTAACTTATAGGGCATATTTGTGCCACCATCTTTTTTGGACTGATGAAACATTTCAAAGCTGCTTGCTTTATGTTAGAGGACTCTGTGAAGATGCAGTTAGACTTAAAAAGAGTAACGGATGTGAAGATAATCCATCTGCCATACGCCTTGTAAAGGTGGGTAAAAGTATACTACTGTACTAATAAAGATTGGTCTCATATTTGTGAAGAACTATACATGGTAACTAGAAAAATACAGTTTTGAATTTAAAAAATGCAGATTTGGGATCCATAAGTAAAACATCAGTGGGGATGATTAATATTCTAAAATATTTCCAAAGGACATTATTTGTTTTCTTCATAGTAAGTTTTTCAAATGATAAAACTGAGTCCTAAAAAGATTGATTTATCTAAGGAATATACTAACTAAAGACTAAAGATGGAGTTTGGATATTTAATTGTGTTTTATATTCAGAGGTGAATTTTGTTTTGTTGGGCAGGAGACATATATGTGTATCTATATGTACTATGCATATATAATTATCTCATAGGGAAGTACATAGAGTGGTATTGGCAATCTGCAGTTTTAGACAACTCCTTCAGAAGGTTCTAATAGAAAACATATATTAAGAATTACTTTTAAAGGAGAACCATTGAAAGTTTATACTAATGTTATCTTGATAAAGTTAATGTGATACTGGTTTAAAAGCAAACTTGAGAATGGGGAGATAGTAGGGATTATGAGACCAAATAATACAATATTAGAATGACTCAGACACAGGCAATACATGCTTCAGTGAGGATGCTGGCACTAAGATCAGAAATGAAGGTATATTCTTAAACCACAGTTTACTTGGAAAAGTTAAGACCAGGTAGCCAGATAGGGTACTAAAAGAGTAAGAATTAAAAGGTTAAATCCGCTCTTACACTGGAGGGAAAATAAAAGGTTAAATCCACTCCTGCACACCCCCACGTCTCTACTAATCCCCGAGAAGTTCCAGCCCATCATGCGAATACTCAACACTAACAACATCAATGGACAGTGGGCAAGAGCCTTTGCCATCCATCATGGCCCGGAAGTGTGTTGGGAGAAGATAGGCTCATGTGGTATTGAAGAAAGCAGATATCAACCTCTCCAAGAGAGCAGGAGAGCTCGCCGAGGACGAGGCTGAGCGAGTGATCACCCTCCTGCAGAATCCACGGCAGGACAAGATTCCAGACTGCTTCTTGAATAGACGGAAGCATAGGAAGGATGGCAAATACGGCCAGGTCCTGGTCAACGGTCTGGCCAACAAGATCTGGAGATCTGGAGTGGCTGCAAGAAGATCCGGACCTATAGAGGCCAGCACACCAAGACCATTGGCCGTCATGGCCGAACCATTGGTGTGTCCAAGAAGACGCAAAGACTACCAGCCTCGTCTACTAATCGATAGTTTACACCAAATAAATAAATAAATAAATAAACAAATAAAAGGTTCATTCCAAATTGTGTGACTAGATTAGCACCCTTTAAACTTTCTTTCACTTTTAGACACGTACTTTTGTAAATGACATAGTATAACTGGGGATAAAAATATATCTTTAGTGATAAAAATGTATTCATCACAAGAATTAGCTTTGTGTGGGAAAGAAGGCATGATTCTTGGTCAGTGAAAGAGGAAGCCTGACAATAATAAGATAGATAAGGTGTCTCTAGCATTAGGCTCAACCAATCATGAAGACAGGTCCAGGTAGTGTTTTGTTCAGTCATCCGTGGGGTCCCTACCCTATGAGGCAGAACTGGCTTGAAGGCACTGAAAAACAGTATCAAGGAAGAAGAGGTCTGATGAGGCAAAGAAGAATTATGACGTGTACACGAATGGGTCAAACATCCAGTTTCTGCCCTATCAGAGAGGATTTTGAGTGCATCGTTGTTAGAGATTTCTTCTTGCTAGGTTTTTTATTATATTCAGAGTAGAATTTTTCACTTGGATTATTTTCTGTTAGTCTCTCTATACTTCATTTAATGTTCATATTTTCAAATTGACAAATAATTGGAACATCAAAAAGAGCAGTGAGATTTTGTTTCCTGGGGTGGGCGATTCCACTGAGTGCATGGATAGTTCTAAAGTGTTACAATCCTTGAATTGTCCTGCTTTGAATTAATCTTGCTTGTGATTCAACTAATAGTATATTTGTAACAGTTATTGAGATTTAGCTGGACTTAACTATTACTGTTTAAATTTGACTAAAGTATAAGTTAATAGGTTTGTACATCATAAGGTACACAGAGAATAAATTATAAGATAATTTTTGTGATATATGAGAAATAAAATATTTTATTCACTTTTATATAAGTTAATTTTGACTTTCCATCACTCAATTTTTACTATCATTTAATTAGCTGGACAGGTCTCATACCTATTCTCTAGATGAATTTTGTGACGAACAATTACAACAAGCTTCTCGAGCATTGAAACAGTTTGAAGATCTCAGAGCTAAAGCAATTGCAGAGATAAAAAGAACAGTTTTAAAGGTACTGTTTTCGTTGTATTCTCTCTATCAAGATCACAATATACTGACTAAAGGAATTGTTTCAAATTTCATTTCAATAAAACTATAAAAAGTAGGTAAGTAGAAATACAAAGGTGGCTATTAGGTGGTTAACTAACTAACCAACTCTTATTGCACATTTACTAGATGCAAGAACCTTGCCAGGGGTTGTTCTGGTGGCATAGTGGGTCATACATTAAACTCCTGACCACAAGGTCACCAGTTTGAACCCAACAGCTGTTCCACAGACGAAAGACGAGACTGCTTACTCCTGATCAGATTTAAAGTTTCAGAAACTCAAGGGAGCAGTTCTAGAAGATCATCATGAGTCAAAATCAACTTGACAGTGATTTTGATTTAGTATATAAAATGCAAAGTGATGTGTGTGTGTCTGTGTACACCCTCTAACTTGAGTTTATAGTCAAGGAGACACGAAATGCATCACAAAGTGCACAATATTCAGTAGACAAAACCCATTGTTCCAGAGAAGGATGAATAGATGAGATTAAACTTTCCCTAAGGATTTTTATTTAAAAATTAAAGATGCTTCCGAAGCAGTCCTGTCTTTCCTGTTGTGACTTGTCCCACAAACCTCTTTTATACAGTTTTATAGCATAGGAAGTGACAATCCATAAAATCATAATTTAGCAAATGCAGCTTGTCTAGCAATGGACCTCACTCAATTACTGGTTTGGTTAGATTGACTTGGATATTTGCACTGTGCTGGAGGAATGGGTGAACTAGATTTTTCTCAAAAAAAACCCTTGCAAATATTATTTCTCTATATGAAACGTTTGATAAATAACATGTAGTAATGATATTAAGGCTTCACTTTTTGATAAGAAAGTCAAGTGCAACAATACATATAAGCTGTCCGACAATTTTGCTAAGAGTTGTACAAATAAAAAAAGGGATTGACTAAAATTAGTTCACTTAGGTTGAGCAGTTAAAAAGATTGATAGTAATAGGAGTTAAATACTATTCATCGGTACTTGCCATTACAAAATGATGCTACTTTCTCTATTATTTTGGTAAGAAATTTGGTCTTCTGACATGGAGTTTAAACTATATAAGACAAGAGAATCATAAGACTTGGTAAAGCAAGAGATTTCTGTTTCAGAAGTCTGGTGTTCAGCCTCAAACTCAATACATGGGTTAAATATTCTGTACCTGAACTGCATTTGTTTCTCACTGGAAATACTCAACTTCCTGATTATAGTAAAACAGATTTTGTTTTGTTTTGTTTTGTTTTTGCATCACTGCCCTCTGGTGGTGGGAGTAGGAGGCCCAGCCTTTGCTCTTGTGGAGCTGGAATTGAACCCCCATCCCAGTGGGCCACAGCACAACCACTGCGCCACCGGGGCTCAGCCCAGTAAAACAGATTTTTGGAGAGCTTTTAGAGCTTTTTGTTGGAAATAGAGTCACAATGTCAGAAATGACTCATAATTGTCAATAAATATGGATGATGTTTTGCTTTTGGTGTTTTTATTACAATGAATACACCCTTAAAGAATTATTAAGTCTTCCCTATTAATTTGGCTTCCCAGTAAAATTCGATATGCAGAAAAACTGTAAATGAATGCATGAATTTTTTAAATAGTTTGGGAATGTTTGATTATGCAAGAAAAAGTCTGAATTAGTGATTCTCAGCTAGGCTGCACAATGGAGGCAACTGAAGGGACTTTTGTGATGTTCTGTTGAGTTGGTGCTAACTCATTGCAAACTATGTGCAACAGATGCATCACCATCCTGTGCTGTGCCATCCACACAGTCATTCTTATTTGGGGGGCGGGGGGGGGTGGTTATTGTTGTTGCCATTCATTGAGGATGTTTCTCTCTTATCAATGCCTCTCTTTATTACCAAGAATGATGTAGTTTTCTAGGGACTGGTCTCCCTTGATAAATGCCAAAAGTATAGGCGAGGAAGTCTCACTATCCTTGCAGCTAACGAGCATCCTGGCTGTGTTTCCAAAACAGAATTGTTTGTCCTTTTGATCCTCTATGGTGCTTTTAATTTTCTTTATCGGCACCATAATTCAAACCCACTCAGTTATCCTTCTATCTTCATTATTCAATGTCCAATTTTCATAGGAGAGACAACTGAAAACACCATAACTTGGATCAAGGGCACCTTTGTCCCTAACGTCCTTGCTTTTTGATCATCTAAAAGGGTCTTCTGCAGCACATATACCCAATGCAATGCATCCGTCGATCTCTTGAGTGCTGCTTCCATGACCGTTAATTGTGAGCCTGAGGAAAATGGAGCCCTTGCCAACTTAAATCTTTTCTCCATTTTTTATGATGCCACTTACTGGTCTAGTGGTGAGAATTGTTGTTGGAAAAAGGGATATCCAATGGCCAATAATTACCAATGAGATTTTATTGCATGTTTGATCAGTTTCTTACTGAATACATTGGTAAGATTCTTCAATATTTTCATCACTATTTTTAGTAGTGTGTATTGTTTGAATGATCATTGTATCGATTACATAGCAGATAGATATTATCCTATCACAGATAGCATTGCACTGCAAGATAGATATTATAATGACCTTTTTAATTATTGGCACAATGCCATTTCTCTTGATTCTGTCATTCCCAGCACAATAAACCATATGATTTTCTGATTCAGAATAGCCAAAATCAGGCCACATGAGCTCACAAAAGCCCATGAGATCAATTGATATGTAATTCATTTCATTTTTAAAGCTTCTAATTTTCCCAGATTCTTACTTCATATATTCGAAGCTCCAATTATTAATAGATATTTGCAGCTGTTTCATCTCATTTTGAGTTGGGCCTCATCAACAAATGAAGGTCACAGCCACTTTACTACTGAAGATTTTACTCCATCCAGGACCTTACAGTTGACTCTACTTTGAGAAGACAGTTCTTCCTCAGTCATATTCGGAGGGTCTTCCCATCTCAGGAGTTCACCTTTGGGCACTATCTCTGGCACTGTTCCACTGCTATCCTCAAGGTTTTCAGGAGCGGACAGCCTACTTATTCATCATAGTCTGGTGTCCGTCTGTAAGCTCTGCTTGAAACTTGTTTTCTCTGGGGTGACCCTCGTGGTATCTCATGTACCAATGACATAGCTTCACAACCCATGACACAGTAGCACAGTAACACACAAGCCACTAGAGTATAACAAGTTGACAAACAAGTGGTGGCTGGAGACCTTGCAACAGGAGCCCAACGCCTAAGCCATGACATCTCTTGGGATCCTCTACCACCATAGACGCAGAGAGTGATGCAAACCTGGGGTCAGATTTGAAATATACCAGGCCTAAAACATACACTGCGATTTTATATTTTATTTTTTTGCTTTGTTTTGTGGGCCTCACTGCCTCTGGTGGTTGTGGGAGCCACCCAATGCCGCTCCTGAGAGCCACCACTAGATTTGAACCGCCAAGCCCGCGGGCCGCAGTCCCGCACACAACCACTTACTCCACCAGGATTCAGCCCAACACTGTGATTTTAGAGGACAAGTCATCATGTTCCATGCCTGGTCTTCACGAATCTCACTAATACTCACTCGAGAGGTCAGGATATCAGTCTGCTGCAGTACTAATACACTTATTAAGATATTTAAGGTTGTTTGGTAGCAGTGCTGAAAATCCAAAGCATGAACAGGTGAACCCAGCTTCACTCTTTTTTTCAGGTAAGCGAAATCCATGAATTATGTGCATAAAGTTTTCAAATCATGTAGCCAATCCTGGGAAAGCATAGATCCCCTGCCAGGTGAAGATGGTGTGGATGAGTGCTTAGTGAACAATAAATCAGGAAAGGTGGGCACAGTTGGGTACAAAAGATTTTGAATTCTCACTTAGACAAACGACTGTGTCCTCCAAGTAGCTGTCTAAAAAAAAGGAAGTTTATCATGAATAACATCATCAGGGACCTCTCTTTTTGGGGGCGGGGAGGAATCACTGCTCTCCGGCAGTGGGAGTAGGAGGCCCAGCCCCACTGCTGGAATTGAACCTCCGTCCCAGTGGGCCGCAGTTCCGCACACAGCCACTACACCACTGGGGCTCAGCCCTGACCTCTCTTTTTAATAGAAATAGTACTTTATTTGTCAGGTCCAGTATGTCAAATCCTATAACTAGTATAGGAATTACTTTGCCTTAACAGTTTCAATCAACTATCACATCAAAAAAAAAAAAAAAAAGGCAAAGAGGACAGCATTATATTGCTAAAAGTTTCCTCTAGAGCAGAGTTTCCCAGAATGGGAATACTGCACTCCTGGAGGCACCAGAGTGATCAAGAAGAGTCCCAGAAGCAAATACCTACACTCTATCCTGAATTATAAGCTACAGTAAAAAAAAGTTTTATATTTTGTGAAAAGGGGCAGTAGGCCAAATAAGTTTGGAAACTTAGTTCTAAAGTATCATCCAGTTGGGGAAATAATTTGAAGAATTGGTTAACTGACAAATTAATTTTAAAATATATAAATGAATAAAGTGAAATATGAAGTAGATACGATTAAAGATTTATATAATCGTGTTTTTAATCCAAATGCAAATAGGAATGATGACTAACCAAAAAAATGTAAGTATTAATAGAAAAAGCAATTTTAAGAACTCTCCCAAAATTTCAACATCCATATCATTATTTTTATTCTGGCTGTTCTGTTTCCACTAATCTAACTTAACCTTCTCGTCTCTACATACGGGCCTGTGTTGATTTTTCAGTCTCACACAGATGATTAAAGGAGCACTCTCGTGAGTGACACTGTCTCTTTTATGAGTCACTATGGAATTGGACTTCAAGGTAACCTCTGGGAGTAGGTTCAGTTCCAAATTTGAAAGGTATCTGAAGGCACTATCCGGAGTAGTCTGGATTTCATAAAATTAGCTGGCTGTGAAAATAAACTTAATAGGCTTCAGAAGACATATGCTTTGTTTATGTGGTTGTGTTTTCTTTTCTGTTTCCTGTTTAAAAGCAATATAAGCAAGAGGTAAATTTTCATTGGCATTTTCAGATAAAGTTTAGTTCCAATTTGTTATTCAGGATATAAAAATACTATTAACTAGAAATTGTTCTCATTAACATAGAAGTAATAACGTGCCTCTCAATTGTTTATTGTTCAATTGTAGGTGGCAGAAAAGAAAGATTTAAAAGCATATTTTGAGTCAGATACCTCTGTCGATGACACCACACATTTCAAGCTGCCTCAGTACCGGCGTTTATTAGAAACCGTCTTCAGGTTTTTGCTGCTGGTTGACTGTCTATTCCAGGAGCTCGCTCGTCAACTCATGAACAGTGCGGTCACATTGATTTTGGATTTATTTAATAGTTCGGCCACAATGCCACTTTCGAAAGAAAAAAAGAATGATGATCTAATCAGGTAAACCATACTTTTCACTTTAAAAAGGAATTTATTGCCATCAGCTCTTATTGATTCTGGCAATTGACCAATTTGTAGCCTAACATGCCACCAGCATTCTTTCTTTTTGAGTCTTATGTAGGAAATGCCTAATAATTTAGGCTAGAATTTGGAAACTGCTTATAGCAAAATATCATTCACACTCAATTTGGATCAACTGAACCTATTTGGTAATGTTTACTTAATATTCTCTTTACAGTTTAAGAAAATTCCTCTTTTTCAAAATTGTGTATAGATCTTTCTATTAGTCATATAAAATAGATAGAATCTGTGAAATTTGAATTTCAAATAAACAATAATTTTTCTAATTTAGGTGTATCCAAAATATTATTTTAATAGCATCATTGGCATAAATTAAAGTATCATGCAATTTAATAATTCAATCAAATTAATGAGAGTTCTACAGTCATCACTATGGTCTGTTTCAGAATATTTTCTTCTGTCTTGTCCTCATTGTGGTTAGCTCTCCATTTCAGCCTCCTCCCACCCCCTATTCCTCTGCCATGCATCTAGGTAATTGTCAATTCAATTACTGCCTCTAAAAATTTATCTATACTGCATTTCATATAAAGGAAATCATATAAAACACAAACAAGGAACAAGTAAACAAAAAGCACCAATGATAAAACAAAGCTCAATCAAAAAGAAAACAGAAAATGTTAAAATCAGACACAACTTTAAAATGGGTCAAAAGGCAGATTAAGGGATAAGGGGTGACATTTTAGCCTAACTCCATCTGCACTCATCAACTTTACAAAGCTCTCTCTCTCTCTAAGCAAGTCTATTCTGTCCCCTAAACTGATCAGAGATGAATCAGTGGAGGCTGAAAAGAATTGGGCTTCCCATTGTCATTTGCAGCCTTCTACAAACTGGGTGTTCAGCATTTAAGCTCTGGCTTGGATTTGGGTTTCAATATTAACAGCCCTTGGGTTGCACAGGCTGGCATGCTTCTTCCATGAGGAGTTAGTTCCAAGTGTGAATTATAATTCAAAACTGTTCATTGTCTACCTGAAAATAAAATTAGACTCTATTTTAATTTGCCAAATATGACAATCCTATGACCCAGTGTATTTCATCTCTTTAATTCAGAGCTAGCTGGCTTTTAAAGATATGTTTGAATATAACAGTGATTCTGGAGTAAGCCATAAGCTTTAATTAGAATGAATCAATTCTAGGAAATAGCTAGTGAATGTGTATTCCCTATACAATTATTTTCACCCTCCACTTAAATACTTCTATTAAAATAAAAATGTGTTTTTAAATTTTCACAAACTGGTTATAACTACTTGGCTTTGTGAAATTTGGGATATGAATTGAAATTGTGGAAAATTTAATAAGTTCCAAACTCTCAAAATTTAGTTATATCATTCTGGATAAAATGGAAAGTTTGATATGATAATTAAAGAACAAAAAAGTATATCAATTCATAATATCTTTTAAAACTTTAAAATATCCTTTTCTATTCCTCTGATGATTAATCCGCTTAACGTAAAATCACTTCCTTAAAGGTCATGTCTCTGATTTTAACCAGTGCAGCCCCTTTAACTTGTATAAACGTATACATAGTTTAGTAATGACTTTTAGAAGTAACAGATGCTATAATTTTACAGTTCCTAAGATTGGAGGTGTGTGTGTGTGTGTGTGTGTGCGCGCGCGCACTTAAGTAGCTCTGGTAGTGCAGTGGACAGTCCTTGGGCCGCAAAGCAAGGGCAGCAGGTCAAAGCAAGAGAAAGCTCTATCTCCATGGAGCTTCAGACTCAGATACCCAGAGGGACAGGTCTAGCCTGTCGTATGGGGTCCCCGTGAGTGCCATTGACTCCAGGCAGTAGTTTGGATTTGCGGAGGTGTATGCTGACAAAATGGTCTTTTCTGTAAGGGTGATAGTTTTATTGTAACTAACTCCTCATCACACAGAAAACAAAAGTCACCCTTGATCACTTAAATCCAATGGCTTCACATTTGAGCATTGTTTCATCTATAATTTTCTTCATATTTTTCATTGTTATAATTTGCGTGTGCCATGTTGTGCATACTTTCCTTTTTAAATGAAATGTGGTTTGAGTGCTTCTTTCCATTGTTGTAGGAATAATACTTAAGTATTGGTTTAAATATATATTTTTCTGGGGTCAGATAACTTGAGTTCTAATTCCTGTTTTATCTCCCACAAGTATCCTGACTTAAGTCAACAATTAACTTAAAAGAAATTAAATAATCTATTTAGGTCTTAAACTTCTCACTTACAAAATAAAGATAGCAATATCTGTCAATGCTGTATAATAAGAAACACAGTAGGTGCTCAGCCAAGTAATAACTATTATTACTGAATGTGTTTCTATTGATCTATTAACAATATTATAGACAGAAGGGATCTGCCAGAGGCTTAATCCACATAAGTATTCTGCAAGTGGATTTTGTGTTCCCATTGTCCTTCATAGCTTTCTACAAATTGGATGTTCTCAATTCAATTTCTGATAGCTTTCTCTCCATTATATTTGAATTTTCTTCTTTCTCATCTTTGGGTCACGTAGGTTGGTGTGCTTCTTTCATGTGGACTTAGACAACACCCACTTGTTTGAATACAAACATCTAGTAGCCCCGACTTTATTCTTTTTGACAGTGAGGCATCATCTGATTCTTCACCACACTTGGCTCTAACACCCATATTTTCCACAATCTCTTCATGAAGGTGAATATTGGGCAGGGTCATGTCATAAAAACAAAATGTTCTTGGCTTGGCGCTAGCATTACATGGGAGCCAGGAATCCATTCGCTTGTAGAGGGATTATGTGTGACTCTGGAACACTTTAGAGGTATTATTATTACTTTATGACAAAGAACATTATCAATCATCCTCTTGGGGCATAAGGCAATTCCCTTAGTAGCATCATTAATTCATCCAACGGCATAGAATTTAAGGTACTGTTGAGGGAAAAAGGTTATAGCCCAGTTGTAGAATACAATCCATGAGTTGTCAATTTGCACAGATTGAAAGTCTGTTTGGTTTCTTCTTATACTATGCCTGTTTGATTTATATCTTCTTATGTCTGTTTGATTTCTTCTTATGTCTCTTTATAGTCTCAATTTGTTCATGTATTGTTTTCCAAGATTCCTTTAGTTCTTGGTACTTTCATGTTTTTAAGTATGCTTAATACTTTTATATCATACACTTCCATTCTGTTCATTATTTGTATCTCAGTCACTATAATATTCTTTTGGGGCTGAGCCCCGGTGGCGTAAGTGGTTGAGTGCAGGACTGCAGCCCATGGGCTTGGCAATTCAAATCCAGCAGCAGCTCTCAGGAGCAGCACTGGGTAGCGACCACCAGAGGCAGTGATGACCACAAAAAAATATTACTTCTTTTGTCTTATCACTCAAGTGAGCCATCATTTCAGCTTCCTTGTATCTTTGTGAATTCGTTGTTGTTGTTAAAGCTAGGACATTATATTTTTATACGTTGATGGTTTTCTCAATTTCCCCAACTATACAGTGCTTTTTGACAATACAAATTTCTACAAGAAATCCTCACCTTCACTGATACCTTCACTTCAAACGAGACCAAAAGGCTCAGTTTCCTTGGTTTGTCCTTGGGTCTTTTTTTATTTTATGGCAAATCTGATAATGCATTCTGATCCATTTGCCCTCAGTATGGTGCTGCATTTAATCTTTGAGTTACTGCTCCCTATACCACTTTATGAGTAAGGTATATATAATGTGGAGAGGCAGGGCATCCTGAAGAGTCTGTCAAAGCTATCTGTGGTTTTATTTTCCAAGTCAGAAGCTCCATCTTTTCCAAATGCACAAGAGATTCTTCATGCACTGAGTGGTGGTGGATAGGCATAAGGGAGCTGCTGGAGTTGTGGTAGGAAGAAGACGAGTTGGTGTGGGCTGAAAGTTCATTCCAAAGAACTGTGGTTTTCATATTGATATTAAAGACCACTCATACTGATGAGGTGTTGTACCTGTATAATCATCAGACAAATTGAGCCCTAAAGTACATGTCCCAATTCCAGTGGCCAGTCTCAGATTTACTTGCCTTGGTGTCAGGTTGCCGTGTGGTATTCTCATTTTGAGAGTGAGCATATATTGGTGATTTCTGATCATTTACGAGCTCTGATACTGTATTTGGGTGCTTTAGGTCCTACTTACATATATAACATAGCATAATAACATTACGTACGCACACACACACATATGAAGCTGTGGGAGGTGCAGGCCCTCCTTTTATTGGTCTGATTGGTTCACAGTTGAGTCACCTGCTTAGAGAAGAGGTGGGTAAGGGTTGGGACCTACTAGACTCAAGCCTGAGGTTCCCGCTCAGCCACAGCTTGGTCTCCACCTCTGGGTCTGGGACGGGATGTGTGCTGACTGGGTCAAGTCAAAGTAGGGACCAGAATTTGTCTTCACAGCCCAAGGGACAGACAAAAGATGGGAGAATGACCTATGACAACTCTCACTGTTCCAGATTGTCTTTGCCTGTTTTTCATCACAAAATAGCAGCAGGAGAGACAAGGACAGAGGGGGGCTGGCTTCCCATCAGAAAAGGCTAAGGAGACAAGGACCAACAGTTCTGGCTCAAAAGTCTCGGGCAGGCCTGCTGCCTTCTCAGAGGATTGGTTAGCCCTGGAGATTGGTGGCCAGGAAGATAAAAGTCTAGGGTCCACAGTGGAAGCAGCACTCCCCCAATGGGTACCCCCGGCTGTGCAGCTCGCTGCATTTGCACGTCTTTAGACACAAGCCCCCCAGGTCAGCCAGAGGGAGTTGGCAATGGGGGCCCAGCCCTCCCTGGGGCAGTTGGACACCTCCCTATTTGTTAGCCATCCAGTTTCTTTAGGAAGGTCTCCAGCTGGTCCTCGTCCTTGATGCCCACGAACTTGTCCACCACGTCACCATTTCTGATGGTCTGTATGGTGGGCACTACAGATACCTCCTATTCTATGGCGAGGTATGTGTGGTCATCGTGTCCACCTTGGTCATCAGAACCTTCCCATGCCACCTGGTCACCTCCTTTCCAGCCGTGGGCCCAGGATCTTGCAGGGACTGTACCGCTGAGCTTGGAAATCCACCACTGTGGGGGGTTTCACTGCTGACGACTTGGTCTTGGAAGTCAAGTCCATCCTGGACATTAAAGGTGGGGGCGCAGGCTCTGGAAGTGTGGGTCGTCCGGACGGGGCTGTGTGCTGCTTCCATTGCTGCCTCAGTTGGACCACCAGGAGAGCCCTGTGGGATCTGGAGGGTCCGGGAAGCGAGGGGTGCCCACTGACCCTGTGGGGGCTTCCTGGAGATGGCGGAGGCCAGGAACCTCCTCAGGAGAAGAAACTGCGCCATCTCGCAGTAGTGTGAACTGGGGATGCACAGCCTGACTCTCCCCACCCATCCTTACCTATATTTTAAGGTCAATAGTTTCTGTCTTTTTACAGAGCACCTTTAACAATAGTTGATATACATCAATGCATAGTTGATTTTATTCCTTCTGTTTGGCTTATGATTATTATTTATTTTGCTTTATTATTTACTGTCTTTTCCTTTAGTTGTTTTTCTATTTTTTTGCTGCTTTGGTCAAGGGTCTCTTCATTCCCAACATACTCCTTTCTAACTCTAGGTCTTAAAAGTTCTGTATGTTTCTTTAGTTCAGAGTTCCTCTCTTGCTAGCAGTCAGGATTAAAATATTTCACTATTGGTATATGTTTCAAAATCTTCTCTTCTCATAAAATAGTTAAATTTTCAGCTCACTCGCCTCAATTTAATTTTGTAGAATGTTTTTCTTTGCTTTTCTTTGTTTTCATTTTCTGCTACAATGAAACATAACTTTAAAAGATACTTTTTTATTCTTCTCATTTCTTGATCTAGAATATACATGAACAGCTTATCTGTCACTGGACATAAGTCTTTAAAAAACAATTATGAAGAGCTCTATCGTCAAACCATCAATGATACCCGTGTTCTAAAACCAGAAGTAAAAACTGAAGCTGAAATTAATGAGGTAAAATGGACCTTAAAATATGTGCACAGTTTTTTTTGTTATAAAATGAAACACAGTTTAGAGTAAAGAATGTGGATTATGACACTTTCACACAAATCTACTCTTTTAGTCAGCAAAAAACCAACGCACTGCCACTGAGTCAATTCTGATCACAATGACCTTTCACGGATTTCTGAAGCTATACTTCTTTATAGCCTTTCCCAGTAGTGCACAGGAGCTCCTGCTCTTACGTTAGACAGCTATGATGATAAACCCGCTGCATTTGGTTCTTTTGTTCGTTCATTCAGCAAACAGTTACTGAGTACGTCCTATGTCCTCGTCATTGAACTAGGCATTGGAGACTGAGCAAAAAGTAAGCAAATTGCCTGACAGGATGCAGTGTATCATCTTTGGGGAGGGAGGGTGCACACATCTGATATCTGGGAGTGATGAGTAGTGTGAAGCAAATACACGAAGGTAAGGGGCGTAGAACCGTACTGTATGCTACTTTACATGATGTGTTGGTCTGAGTAGACTAGAGAAACAAATTCAGACAGTCCTATGTGTTTAGGAAACAGCTTCATATAAATAGTAATTGTACATGGAGAAAACATCCCAGTCCAGTCCAGATCAAGTCCATCTGTCCAATATTAGCCTGTATGTCCAGTACCATTCTGTAAATTCCTCTGCAAACTCACACAACACATGCAATGACACTAAGTGCAGGAAGATCACAGCCCAGTGGGTGGAAAGTCTTGTGGATCCAGTGGCACTGTAAGCTTCTCAGTGCTGGTCTGCGTTTCCACGTGGCTCCTCCAGATCCAAGGCTCTGGCTGCATTAGCATGGCTCCATCAGCTACATGCTGTCTGAAACCTGGAAATAATAGACACCAAACTATTAACAGTGATTATCTATAAATTATAGGATTTGGTATAAAATTAATTTTATTTTTTTTTATTTATTTATTTATTTATTTTTTTGGTCATCACTGCTCTCCGGTGGTGGGAGTAGGAGGCCCGGCCCCACTGCTGGAATTGAACCTCCGTCCCAGTGGGCCGCAGTCCCGCGCACAACCACTATGCCACCGGGGCTCAGTCCTTTAAAACTTAATTTTTTATGTATGAAGATTACAAAGTTAGGGGGAAGGTTCTATTAGTTTTTTAATTCCATTTTTTTCACAAACTTTTTGAAGTCTGTCTCCTCATCAACATTCCCAGACAGCTTGGCTTTGTTCAATGCCTGTCCGTTGTCATGTCTTTATTAGCTATTTCATACTTTGAAAATATATGAGTACAATTTAAACTGTAATTAGAGAGACACCCATATAAATGTCACTGAGTTCCAAAGTTTTTCATTTAGTTAAAAAAAGTAATTCTCTATTCTACTCTTGGTTATTTTTTGGTTTTACTATTACACGTAATTCTACCATGAAAAATCATATACATCACCCTGGCATGTATGAGGAGCCCTGGGGTGTAGTGGCTACACAGTGGGCTGTTAACTGCAAAATCTGCAGTTCTAAGTCACCAGTCCCACTTGGGAGAAAGAGGAGGCTTTTTTTCTACATCCACAAAGAGTTAGTTTCCCAAACCCTCAGGAACAATTCTACCCTGGCTTGATAGCACATCTATGAGCCAGAATCGACACGATGGCAGTTATTTTGGTTTTGTTTGTTTTGCTTTTTTGGTACATGTGAGCAAGTATTATTGGGATATTGCTTGGAATGAAATTTCTGAGCGAGAATGTGTGTATATTTTCAATTCTACCTAGTATGTGAAATTACCTTCAAAAATAATTGGGAACTGTTTTCATTGTTTCATTTTCTCAGCATTCTCATGCATTTTGCCAATCACATGGATAAGAATGGCATCTTACTGT
The DNA here is from genome assembly GCA_004026705.1 of Nesogale talazaci. Taxonomy (NCBI): domain Eukaryota; kingdom Metazoa; phylum Chordata; class Mammalia; order Afrosoricida; family Tenrecidae; genus Nesogale; species Nesogale talazaci. Next base: position 30,192 of record PVJH01004225.1, read on the forward strand.
CATTTTAATTTTAATTTCCACAATTACTAGTTTCAGTGAGCAATTTTTCATGCCTGAGTAACTTGTGTTTCTTTTTCTGTGTTTTATCTATTTATCGCCTGGGAATTTTAAAAACATTTTCTTGTGAATTGGTCAAAGTTTACAGAGGAAATCATTTTTCCTTTTCAACAGCTCACATATAATTTGTTGCCAACCCCACCATGTGACACCAATTAGTCTACTTCTCTGGTTTCCCATTTCCATTCCTCCTCTTTTCCTAATATTGCTGAACTTTGTCCTTGGATAAAGGCTGCCGCTTTCCCCCTCAAGTTGCTGAGTAGGGAGCCTCTAGCTCCCTAATGCTGTTGCTTCCCCTATGGACATGCATATTCTTTGATGGAAAATTAGTCCTTGGGGGTGAATTTAGTTGCAGACTTTAAAATCAATTAGGCCTATCTGGAGAATCTCACCAGTGTTTAACCAGTAAGACTGGTCTTTTCATAGCATTTGAGTTTTGTCCCACATTTTCTCCCACTATATCCAGGACCTTCTAATGTAAGCCTTTGCAGCAGCTGACAGTGGTAGTCACACACCATCTAGTTTGGGTTTCAGAGTTAGAGAGTTAATCATTGAGCTAATCGTTTCACTGTGTATTCACTTTCCTTTCCTGGAGATCAGTTGTTGCACCATAGACAGCCACCCATTAGCTTAGAAACTGTGAATCACATGAGTTCTATTTTATGCCAGTAAACCTATGGTCGTGAGCTCCCAGGTCAAGTGACTCATTCCTTTAAGAGATTTGGGAGTATTCAAGACATTTTCATAACTCCGTCATATTTACAGCTTAGATATATATATTTGCAGCATAGATAAATACACATGTAAAACACACACATACACATATGTGCATGGGTAAAGCCTTACTTTCCCTTCCCTTCCTGTTCAGCCTTCGTGTCTATTCTTGCATCCACTCATTGATCACCATTATTGCAGAAATATATAAATTTATATGTAAATCATATAAATTACAATATTTACCTCTTTTCTCTTTAGCATTTGCACTCCTTCCAAAGGCTTCCCTTGCAATCATCAATTTGTGCTGAACGTGTTTTTTGCTGATCTCCTATTGTCTATTTCTCTCCACTCCCCTCGGGTTATTTGTCCTCCCTTGCCCTCCCACCCCTAGGAAACATCCAAGAATTTACCTTTGGTGTAAAAACATTTTTTGACTTTTTAACAGTATTTTTCCTTTTTTTCACTGACTAATTTCACTCAACATTATGTTCTCCAGGTTCATTCTGGTTATGAGCTATCTCTCAGATTTACCATGATGAATTGAATTTTTTGTTGTATTTCATTATATACATGTCCCATAGTTTGTTTACCATTTCTTTCATTGATGAACATTTGGATTGTTTCCCTCATTTTGTTATTGTGGACAGTACTGTGATGGTGGGAGTGCATTTATCGATTTGTACCGCTGTTCTTATTTCTCTAGCCTATATACCAATTAGTGTGGTTACTGGATTTTGTAATTTTTCTATTTCCAACAATTTGAATGTAACATCATTTTCCACTGTGGTTAGACAGTTTAACAACCCCCAAACAGTGTATTAGGATTCTAGTCTCTCCACAAGCTTGCCAGCATTTGTAGTTATTATTTTTACAAAAACTTTGCTATGATTTCTGGGTTTGGATTTGTTGTTTGAATTTGCAGCTCTTAAATGGCTGATAATTGTGCACATTTCTTCTCCTTCTGTTCACTGTTACCTGGATGCCTTCTTTGGCAAAATAGCTAATCATATGGCATGCCAACTTTTAACTTGGATTATTTTTCTTATTGAGGTGTTGACATTTTTCAATAAATGTTAGACAGTCATTTGTCATTACCTAATTTTTTCCCCAGTGTGTATTCCCTTTTTAATTTTTTGGCGAAATCTTTTGAGGTGCATAAATGTCCACTTTTTAGGAGCTCCCATTCATCTAATTTGTTTTCTGCTGCTTGTGTGGTATCAGATAAACTCATCTATGCCATACATTTCCATATGCCCTATTTTTCCCACTGATGGTATTTCTAGTACTGGATTTTACACCAAGTCTTTGATCCAAATTGAACTCATTTTTTATATGATGTGAAATATGGGTTCTGTTTCATTCTACAAATAAATATGGCATCTTCAAGCATCATTTATTAGAGACACCATCTCTTCAATTTAATGAATTCTGGCTCATCAACAGTCGGCTATCCATGGATACATGAATTTTCTGGGTTTTCTATTCTGTTCCATTATCTATGTAACTGCCATTATACCAGCAGTAGGCTGTTTGGATTACAGTGAATGTGTTCTAGATTTTTATATCAGGAGCTTCAAGACCTCTTATATTCCATTTATGTACACATATCTTGGTTTCTTGTAATGTTTTGTCATTTTCTTGCATCAGCCTTTTACTTAAATGTTCTTCACCTTTTGAGGGCAGTAGGTTTGATTTCTTCATCTTTGAGACAGCTCTTATAATTAATAGTTTCCCTGATTCACTTTTCAAAGTTCTCTTGGATAGTATAAAGGAATCCAACTAATTTTTTTTGTGTGTGGGCATCACTGCCTCTGTTGGTCGTGGGTGCTACCCAGCCGCCGCTGGATTTGAACCGCCAAGCCTGCGAGCTGCAGTTCCGCACTCAACCACTTACGCCACTAGGGCTCAGCCCCCAACTAATTTTTGTAAGTTGATATTATATTCTGCCACTTTTCAGATTCTTTCAAAAAATTCCAGTAATTTTCTTGCTGAGTCTTGAGAATTTTCTATGTAAAGGGTGATATCATTTGCAGACAGACATAATTTTACTTTATCTTTGTCAGTTCGGATGCCATCTATTCCATCATAGTATGGATTCCCAATCTCCACTCTCCTCTAATTCATCCAGATTCATAGTGACCTTGTAGGACAGATTAGAACTGTCACTTTGGGTTTCGGATGCTGTGGATCTTTACGGGAGCAGATTCCCTCCTCTTTCTCCTGTGGATTGGTTGGCGGGTAAAAACTGCTGGCTTGTGGTTACCTAACTCATTGTAGCGTCAAGGGTAAGAATTCCAGGGCAATATTGAATATAAAGGAGATGAATAGCATACATTTCTGCTTCCCATTCTCAAGAGAGATGCTTTCAATCCTTCCATGGAAATTCATGTTGGCCACTGGGATTGTCTATAGTTCCCTTTATTTCTGTTTGTTGAGCAGTTTTATCAAGATGGGGTGTTGGATTTTTGTACAGTGCTTTTCTGCATTCACTGTCATGACCATGTGGTTCTTTTCCTTTGTTTTATTTATTTGGAGAACTATGTTCACTGTCTTTCTAATTTTGAACCATCCTTACATAGGTGAAATAGATTCTACTTGGCTATGATATATAGAGACATAGATTGTATTGGTTAGGTTCTTGAGAATTGTAGTGTCTACATTCTTAAGGGATATTGGCTATACTTTTCTTTTTCAATAATGCCTTTGCTTGATTTTGCTATCACAGTTATACCTACTTCATAAAATAAAATTAGGAGTCTTCCTTCCTTTTCTATAATCTAGAATAGTTTTCGTAAAATTTCTGTCAGCTCTTCTCTGACAGATAAGCTTCACCAAAGAAGCTATCTGGACAAGAAATATTTTGTTGAGCGGTTTTTCTTTCTTTGGCATCACTGCCCTCTGGTGGTCAGGGGAGCTACCCAGCACTGCTCCTGAGAGCTGCCACTGGATTTGAACCGCCAAGTCCGAGGCCCGCAGTCAACCACTTACGCCACCGGGGCTCAGCCCCTTGTTGGGAGATTTTTTAGTGACCATCTACTCTTTTATTGTTGTAGTGATTAAGTCATTAAATTCAAACGTTCTACTCTCCTCTACATTTACTCTTTTCTTCTAGGTTTCAAATGTGTTGAAGGAGCTTATTCATAGTGTTCGATTAGTCTCCACTTTTTTATCGAGTTACTTCTACTCTAAATCTTTATTATTTCTTTTTTTTTTCTAATAAGCTTACTTTACTGCTCTTTTTCTTGTTATTTCGGAGCTGTTGGGTTAGGTTCTAATTGTGGCTCTTTGATAATTTTTCAAACTTTTCATGGTGAAGCGGGTGATAGTTCAAAGAGCAGAGTGCTGGTTTATAGTCTGCAATTCCTACATGTTTTATTCCATCTCATTCATTGCAATCCCCTCAATGCAACACCGCTCTTCTCACCTCTTTCCGGTGTTTCCTGCCTCAACTCCACTGCCACTCCAAACCCTTCTGAGCTTTCTCCATGGGAAAATGTTGCCCCCTTGGTCTCAGATGGCTCATTCTTCTAAGCTGCAAGTGCCACCGCACGTGCTATTATTCCCTTTACCAGGCCTATCGGTGACCTTAAAAGGAGTGACAGATATGAGTTCAGTTCTAGACCATAAGGGGGACCAAGGGACATCGTTGTGGTGCTTCCCAGCATAAATTTCATCTCTCTTATGATTTTGAGCTTTGTTCACCTCTTCCCTACTATCTAGAGTCTTCTAAGGTCATCTTTCTCAAATAAACGGATAGTGTTGTTGGGTGCCATTCCGGCAGTTCCGACTCATGGCAACCCTATGTACGACAGGAGGAGACATGACCTGGTGCTGTGCCGTCCTCACAACTTCTATTTGAGCTCTCTGTGACAGTCCACGTGTCAAACCTCCTTGCTGAAAGCCTTCCTCTTCTTAACTGCCCTGCTACTTTACAAAGCACGATGTCCTTCTTCAAAGACAGGCGTCTCCTGACAACATGTTTAAAGCACATGACAGGAAGTTTCCCCATTCTTGCTTCTAAGAAGCTTTCTGGCTGTACTTCTTCTAAGACGTATGTATTTTTTCCTTTTGTCAGTACCTTATATATTCAATATTCTTCACCAGCACCATAGTTCAAATGCCCTACTTCTTCAGTCTTCTTTATTCAATGTCCAACTTTCATCTGCATCTATGAGGCCATTGAACATACCAGGGTTTGAGTCATGCATACCTTAGTTCCCAAATTCACATCCTTGATTTGCAGCACGTTAAAGAGATTTTGTGCAGCAGATTCAGACAGCTGGTAATGCAGTGCTACTCAATTATACAGGAGGTATGACATCTCATTTTTAATTAAGGTCTATATTATACCAAATAAACACAGGAAATGTTTTGTTATGTTTATAATGTCACTGATACCATAATGTATCTGTTAAACTAGATTTTGTGTAACATTCATTTGGAGAGAGAATTGAAAACAAAATATGCACCAATATTTGAAGTAGATATCCATTTGAGAATTCCTACTCAGAGTTCACCAAAAGATTCTGAGGAAAACAATTGTGAATCTGACAAGACCTCTAGGAAATCTGTGATATATTTTGGAGATGATTTATCAGATAATAGTGAAGAAGAGGCTCTAAAAGTCGAGAAATCAAAAAAATTCAGTTACAACCTTGAAGGACGCCTTTTAGGTAAGATGAATATACAATTATTAAGAATAGATAGAAATATCTTAATCATAAAATAACAAGTGAAAGAACTTTGAATAGTGTATTATTGACTCATAGGTATCTGATTTTAAATTTTTTAAAAGATCGACAAATAGTCATTTATTGTTTACATAATCAACAACACTGTTATTTGTTTTCATTTCAATTCAAATATGATTTCTCATTGAGAGGACCTGAGGATCCCTTCATCAAGACGAACAGCACTTGTGTTATTTGTTGGGAATGAAAACCCTTGGATCCCATCTCAAACATCCTGCCTCAAAATCACAGAAGAGGGGATATGTGTTACTGTTTGACTACTGCCATTCAAATGACCTTGCCAGTTTATTTTTATGTTATTTGAAAAGGACTGGCATATATAAATTTATCATTTTGCTAATATAAATGTCAATCTGTTTTTAATCTTCTCTTCCTTTCCATGGATTCTCATAGAAATGGAAATTTCAAGTGAGCCTGAGAATAAATGCATGTGTGAAGAGTAAGTATTAAACATTTACGAAATTATATGGAGTTGTACTCTTTGTTCATTAATACTGTTGTCTGGAATGATACTCTTATCTTTTTCTCTCAGAACTACAGAATTCTCTACAAATCTTTGTATAGTTCCCAACAGATTGGAATTTTCCATAAAAATTCAAAACATGGTGACTAGTATTGAAAAATGCATAAGTAAGTATTTTAAAATTTTACTTGCATGCATCATGTTATTTAGCAATATTTTCATAGATTTTTCATTAATATCAGGCATCTGCTACTTTTGCCCATGTTTATGACAGACAAGCACATTTAGGGTCCATTAGAAAGGACCCCTAGTGGTATAATACATTACAGGCTGACTAGCAGCTGGAGTCTACTCAGTCACCTTCTCCCAAGGAGAAGCTCCTATGCTCAGGGAAAGATTTGGAGCCTTGGAAGCCCCAAGGAGCAGTTTAATTCTGTCTTTTAGAGTCATGGTGACTCAGAACCAACTCAATGGCAGGAGATTGGTTGGTTAGTTGGTTGGTTTATAGGACACAATAAATGAGCGCTGTGTAGAGTGCATAAAGCCCAGCCCAAATCTTAGCTGCCTCCAGTAATGTACTCACACTCTATAGAATCCTTGCAGGAGTATTGGTGGTTTAGTGGGTCACATGTTGGACAGTTCACAGCCACTAGTTACTCTGCAAGAGAAAGATGAGAGTTTCTACTCAATAACCCACAGAGTCCATTCTAACCAGTCCTATGGCATTGATATGAGTCAGAATCAACTCTATGGCATTGATTTTTTTTTTTCATGTATAGGATCTCTGATTGCTGGATGTCTTTTCCCAATCTGTGGGCTCTCATTCTACTCTTTTACTAAAATACTGCAATGTACACAAGTGTTTATTTTTCATAGGTCCCATTCACCTTTTTTGTCTTTGACAATGTGTGCTTCCTTTTTTATTTCTGGTAACCTGTGTAGGCCCTGTACAAGGGCACTTAGACTTGTCCTAATTTTCTCATTGATGATACTACGAGCTTAAGATTTTACATTTAGGTCTTTGATCCACCATGAGCTTGTTTTTGTGCATGGAGTGGGATAGGGGTCTTGTTTCATTCTTCTGCAAGTAGATATTCAGGTTTTCTCCAGAAAAATCTATTGAAGGGGGTATCCCTTTCCCATTTACTGTTTATTAGGCCTTTTTGATAATTAGCTGTCTGTATGCAGGTGTTTTTATTTCTGATTTTTCTGTTTTGATCCATTGGTCTATGTATACCACTACCAGGCTGTTTTGAAAATGATATATGTAGTAGATTTGAGGTCAAATAGTATAAGACGACCTATTTTATTCTCCTTTTTTGAGGAATTCTTTGCTTAGCCTGAGTTTCTTCCTTCTCCATATGAAGTTGATAATTAGTTTTTCCCTTGCTTCAAAGAATGATGTTAGAATTTGGATCAAGATTGTATTGAATTTGTAGGTTGACATTTTCACAATATTGAGTCTTCCTATCCTCAAACATGGCATATTCTTCCATTTGTATAGGCCTCTTTGGGTTTCTTATGGTAATGTTCTGTAGTTTTCTTTGTACAATTTTTTGTTTCTTTGGTTAAGTTTATTCCTAGGTATTTTAGCTTCTGTATGGCAATTGTGATTTGTATTGTTTTCTTGATGTCTTTTTTCACGTTCTCATCACTAATATATCAGAATCCAGTTAATTTCTGCTTGCTAATCTTGTATCCTGCTACTCTTCCAAACTCTTCAATTATGGCTCTTGCTAGGACTTCCAGCACATTGTCAAGTAATAGTGGAAATAAGGGGCCACCTTGAGTCCTCTTATTCAGTGGAAATGTTTTCAACTTTTCTCCATTGACCATAATATTGGCTATTGGGTTTTCATACATGGTCTTTAATGTGTTGAGAATTTTCCCTTCCATTTCTATCTTAAGAGCTTTTATTGGGAATGGATGTTTAGATATTGTAAATACTTTTTTTGCATCATTTGATATGGTTCTTGTTCTTGCTTATGTGGTTAATTATATTAATTTTTTTCAAATGTGGAATCATCCTTGCATCCATGGTATGAATACCACTTGATCATATTATTTATTTGATATGTTGTTGGATTCTATTGGCCAATATTTTGTTGAGAATTTTTACATCTATGTTCATGAGGGATATTGTACTGTTGTTTCTATCTTGGTGGGACCTTTGCCTGGTTTTGGTATCATGGCTATCATGGCTTCCAAAAATGAGTTTGGGAGTTTGCTGTTCCTTTCTATAATGATGGAAGAGTTTGTGTAAAATTGATGTCAGCTCTTTTCTGAATACTGGTAGAATTCTCCTGTGAAGCCATCTGATTCTGGGCTTTTATTTTGATTGGGAGTTTCTTGATGATCATATCTATTTTTCTTTTCCTATGGTTTGTTCAAGTTTTTAATGTCCAACTGTTTTAATTTCAGTAGAGAATATTTTTCTAGATAGATATCTGTGTCATCTAGTTTGCTGGAATACAGTCTTTTGTCATACTGCATTATTATTTATTTTATTTCTTTTAGATCTCTAGTGATGTCATCTGTTTCCTTGCTAATTCTATATATTGTTACCTGCTCTTTCTTTTCCTTTTTTAAGTTTGCTAGCGAATTGTCATTTTGTTGGCTGATAGATAGCTTTGCTGATTTTCCATTGTTTTCCTGTTCATTTATTTCTGCTCTAATTTTTATGATTTCTTTTCTTTTGCTCTTGAAGGGTTTATGCTGTTGACTCTGCTCTAATTGTTGGTGGTGTTGTGTTAAGATGTTGAATATGATTCTCCTTTTTTTCATGTGGGCATTGCTATAAATTGATCTTTTATAACTGCTTTTGATGTGACCCATAGGTTTTGGCATATTGTGTTATAATTTTCATTTGTTTCTAGGAACTTCTTAATTTCATCTCTCTCTTTTTTGGGGGGGCGGGGCATCACTGCCCTCAGGTGGTGGGAGTAGGATACCCAGCCTTTGCTCCATGGAGCTGGAATCAAACCTCCATCCCAGTGGGCCGCAGTCCCGCGCACAACCACTATGCCACCGGGGCTCAGCCCAATTTCATCTCTTACCTAGGTTAATGCCCAGTCATTTTTTAGCAGTATATTGTTGAGCCTCCAAGTGTTTGTCTTTGTTTTTGAATTCTTTCAATTTTTGATTTCCAGTTTTATGGCACTATGATTAGAGAAGATGGTTTGATGGATCTCTATGTGTTTGGATTTGTTTAGGCTAGCTTTCTGACCCAGCATGTGGTCTATTTTAGAATATAACCCATGTGTGTTGGAAAAGAATGTGGGTTTGTTATGTTTTGTTTTGCTGTTGGTTGAAGAGTTCGGAGATTGAGTTGTTTGATTATGTTGTTCAGCTCTTCAGTTTCTTTATTCAATTTCTTACCTGTTGACCTATCTATCGTTCCTTGAGAGTGCTGTATTGACATGTCCTACTATTATTGTTGAATCTGGTGCTTTCTCTTTATATCTCTTTGAGGATTTAGCTGATGGATTTGGCAGATCTTTTGTTGTCTGCATATATGTCTATTATGGTTATGTATTCTTGGTCTATGGACCCCCAAGCATTATGTAATACCCATTCTTGTCTCTCATGTTGTGTACTTTGAAGTCTAGCTTAATATTGCCACCCCTGGTTTTTTGTTTGTTTTAATTGCCATTAACCTGGTCAAATTTTTGCCATCCTTTGACTCTCGGTCTGTATTTGTCTATCCGTTTGAGGTGTGTCTCTTGAAGGCAGCAATTGATGGATCTTATTTCTTCATGGAGCCTGTTATTCTTTGTCTTTTGAATTGTGTGCTTCGTCCCATGACATTCAATGTTCTTAATTCTAAATGTAGATTAGTTGCTAGCATCTCATATTATTTGTACTTAATATTTTCCTTCCTCCCCCCCCCCCCCCCTTTTTTTTTTTTTCGTAGTGATGGTGGTGGTAAGTTTAGTCATGTCATTATTTCCTTATAGATCTGTATTGTTTGGACATTTTTTTCTTTCTTTTAACTGCTTTCAGTGTGTTGATTTCTGGGTAGTGCTACAGCATGTGGCAGTCTCACATTTGAAGGCTGCAGTGGTTGGTGTTCTGACAATAATGAAATGGATAGTATTTTTTGTAATGCTGGTTTTGATTTAAATGAATTCTCTAAATATTCCCTTAATTGAGAATGCTTTAATTTCTCCTTCAAATTTTCTGAGTAGTTTTGCTAGATAAAGGATCCTTGGATGGAAATTTTTGTCTCTCTGTTTTCTGAATATGTTGCTCTAATTTCTTTTCTGCATGGTTTCTGTGGCAAGGTCTGAGCTTATATGACTTTTTTCTCTATTGATGTTCCGGATTCTCTTTTGTTGGATAATTTGACCACTATATGTCTTGTTATATGTTTTTTATTTGTCTTTGGGGGGTAGGGGTGGGGGAAGCTGTTAATCTAGTTGATGCTCTCTCTGTCTATAATGGTTATCTATTCCTCTTTTATGATATTGTAAAATAATTTGAAGGAAGAAGTTACTTTCTCAAGTATGAATGGGTTCATTGCTAGGAGAGCCAGGGAGAGGTCTAAGATGCAGTCAATTACTTAATATAGCTCTTCTAACCATAATCTTTTTTGTGGTGTATTGTGAATTCTAGACTCTATGCCTATAATTCTAATCCTATTTTAGAAAGAGTTATCTCTTATACTCATGGTCAGAATTAAGGTAGGATTTATTTTGAGTCTCCACCTTATTAAAGGGTATAAATCTTGTCCTCACACTATTTTTCATTGGGGGGTACAGTCTGCTGACTATATTAAGGATTTTTAACAGTCTATAATATGCAGATGACATAATCTTGCTTGCTGGTGAAGATAAAGGAATGTAGCCTTCAGTATGGATTATTACTCAATATAAGGAAGACCAAAATCCTCACAACTGAACCAATAGGTAAAATCATGTTGGAGAAAAGTTTGAAGTTGTGAAGGATTTTGTCTTGCTTGATACACAAGCAATGCTTATGAACACGTTAGTGTAGAAATCAAAAGACATATTGCATTTGGTATAGCTGCTGCACAAGACCGATTTAGAGTATTGCAAAGCAAGTATGTGACTTTGAGGACTAAGGTGAGCCTGATCCAACCCATAGTATTCTCCACTGCCTTATATACATGTGAAAGTTAGACACTGAATAAGGAAGACTGTCGAATAGATGCCTTTGAATCGTGGTGCCGGAGAAGAATGTTGAAAGTGCCAAGGACTGCCAAAAGAACAAACCCATCTGTCTTAGAAGAAGTCATGTCAGCGTGTTCCTTAGAGGCAAGGATGGCAAGACTTCGTCTTATATTCTTTGGACATATTATCAGGAGAGACCAGTCCCTGGAGAAAGACATCATGTTTGGTAAAGCGGAGGAGGAGCAGCAAAAAAGAGGAAGGTCGTCAAAGAGATAGATTGACACAGTGCCTGCATCAATGGGCTCCAACAGAGGAACAGTTAGGCAGATAGCACAGGACTGGGCAGTGTTTCATTCTGCTGTGCATAGTAGGGTCACTATGAGTCAGAGCTGACTTGATGGAACCTGACAACATAGTTTGCCGAAAGATTAAAAACCATACTTCATCAAAGCAATTCCTCTGCATCTAAGAGAGCCAGCTCAGATGCAGAGGGAGGGAAATTCCAGGACCATCAAGGAAGAAGAACCAATAGAGTAGGTTCAAGATCTCTGCTCAAAGTGATCATAGCTGAGGCCAGAGGCACCAGAAGCTGTGACACTGGGACCATGGGACAGAGCCATGCCCAAGAGAGAGAACAGGGGCTGCACCCCCAGAATGCAAGATCCTGAAATAGTGAGGCGGTCTACAGAAGCAACAGCCAAGGGGTCACATGACTGAGGGGCTGCAGGCTAGAGAAAGAGACTTGACTACTTGTTGAAAGAGGTCCTGTTGAGGACCTCCCTACGTCTGTACCCTGTCTATTTATCCTGCTGTGGTAATCCGTGAGCTTCCCTAGTAACCCCCCCCCCATAATTCTGAGTTTTGTTGGTGAGTTCTGTGTGACCGTTGCAACAAATTGTTGAACGCAACAGAAAAATAGAGTGTCGTGGGAGGAATGGTTAGTGTCAGAATAAAGAAGAGAGAGGATGGAGGCATGTCTGAACTCTGCCTTGTGGCAGTTGACCTTGTGCTGGTCTGGAGATGGATTATCTTTCCCTCCTGTGGAGTCAGAGGAGATCAGATGCAACCTCCAGACCTTGTTCGCAAGACCCCAGAAGATGCTCAAGCTCATCTTGTCTTTTTCTCGTCCCAGCCATGAGATCAACTATTTCTCCAAGAGACCTTGGCTCCTTTAATTTTAGAATGGAATGTAGAAACCAAGATCTAGGCACCAGATGGAGTGAAAAGACCCACCAGCGGCATCATCTGCAGAGACTCCCAAAACGGTGACACTGCCCCATTGGGGTTGCTGGAATAATCCAGGATGCAGTGGAGGGGGCTGAAGAAGCATATACCTGTATTCTGGAGCACGGGCTTCCGGACAAATGTTTTTCATTACTAGGGGGATGGTGAATAATTTTTTGTTGCTGAAAAGGGAGTGGGAGACTCAAAAAATTCAGGGATGCATGAATGATGGAATGAGTATATGTATAGTAACCAACTCATGCATGCACACATCTTTATATTTATATGCTTACTTTTCAAAGTGATGACAAATTCATTCTGATACCTCAGAGGCCAGTTTATCCCCTTGGGGTCAACTCAAGCACCTTTCCCCTGACTATCATAATCTGGCTGACAGACTGTATCATCTATTTACATATTAGTTACATGTGTAAAGTAACTTTATAATTGCTACCCCAGTTCTGACGTTACGAGAAGCAAATGTGCCAACTAAATTACTATGCTTTTGCACAGTTCTTGGTAACTTTAGTCTATAATTTTTAGTCAAAATCCTGTTTTCCAAAGTTACTTAGATTCTTATAACCCTCTACAGTATGGTTACATGATTCATTTGTAATATACTTATTTATTACAGTCTCTATTATATCTTGGGTTTTCCTATGGTCTGGCAATTAAAAAAATAGATAGAATCAAATTCTTTGTAGTCCTTGTAGTATACATTTTTATGGATTTTGACAAATGCACATTCATATATCCATTTCAAAATTTCCTACAGAATAACTTCATCACCCCTGACTAATTCTGTGGTATACCTTTGTTGTCAAGCCTCTTCATCCTCGTTCCTGGCAACCACTGGTTTATTTACTATATCTATAATTTGGTATTTCTCAGAATGTCATATAAATGTATATGTAATCTTTTGGGACTGGCTTCATTCTCTTAGCAAAATACACCTAATATTCATTCATATTGCTGTATGCATCAATAGCCTGCCTTTTCTGTGGCACCTCATTTCATTTTCCTTTTTAAAACAAAACTTCATCATTTTAGTAAAGTCCGTTTTTATCATTTATTTTCATAATTTAGGCCAAAGTCATACAGATTTTCTCCTACAAGTTTTATAAATTTGTATTGATATGAGTGCATGATTCATTTTAGTTGATTTTTATATAATGCATGAAGTATACATTGCAGTTCACTTTTTGCCTGTGGATATCTAACTATTCAACTAGCGTATGAACTTTTTGAAAGTAGAGACTGTGCTTTCTAATCTTTGAAATCTTACAAGGATACAGTGCTCTGCACACAGCAAGTTGACTTCAAATATCATTAACTGAAGAACTTGCTCTGTTTCTATTTTAATAGTGTCCAACCCCACTCAGTTACCTATGGAATTTTTTCATATTAAGTCCAAACCTTTTACTTGAATGTTTTTATTGTAGGTGGATATATGTGTGTGTGTGTGTGTGTTATAGCAGTCATCATTTGGACCATTTTAAAGCAAATAACTCAGTGACAACAATTACATGTTGCACTGCTCTCACCACTCATGTTTTCCAAATGACTTTCATCCACCTAAACAAAAACTGAGGATTCTTAAATAATAGCTTGCCATTTCTTCTTTTTCTCAGGCCCTCGTAACCACTAATAAACATTAGTCTTTATATTTGCTTGTTCTAGATATCTCTTATAAGTGAGCTCATAACATATGTCCTTTACTGTCTAACATTTCATCTAATGTTGCAGCACATTTCAGAACTTCTTTCTCCATGTGGCTGAGTAATGTCCACTGTATGTATGTATGTACCAAAATTTTTTTATCTGTTCAGGAATGCTTGTACTGTTTCCACTTTTTGCCTATTGTGGATAGTACCACAAGCTACACTGATGTCTTACTTTAAAATCTTTTGGGTATGCACCTAGAAATAAAATCACTGGATGTAAAAGTACGGAAGTTGTAGTAATAGTACTAGAACGATCTGTCCAGCTTCAGAAAGAATAATTTTAATCAGCTCAAAGTTAATTCTTATGAGGTGAAAGTAAAATACCTCCCCACCTTAAATCTCCCACCAACTCGGACAGCAGCTGTCCCTCCCCCTGGACTTCTTCCTACAAAGCTAGATCCTGTGGACAGTATCAATCTGTCAGAGAAGGAAAGTTCGAATATTTTCCACTAACAAAAAAAATTAAAAAGTGGTGAGACACCACCCTGTCAAAGGCAAAATACTTGCAAGACATAGAAAAGCAACGCAATCCCATAGAATTCCAGCTCTCCGAGTTCACTTGTAAACATGTAATTCTGAAGAAATCTCTTATCTATTTTGCATTTTTGTTGCATGGGTGTTTGTTGTCATATTTAAGACTATTTTTGTTAAAAATTAGTTTATGAAGCATTGCCCTTATGTTGTGTTTTAAATGTTTTATGGTTTTAATACTTCTAGCATAGATTTCATTGCAATGGCACACAAAACTCATATATCAAACTTAGAGTTAAGTGATTTATTAAAGACTAGGCTACCACTCAAGAGTAAGTTCAGGAAGCATGTAGACAAATCCTCCTTCGATACATGACAGCTCTTTAAACTCTCTGAGATCCTCTGGTAACAGGCTCCTTTGATTCCCTATGGACAACTTCCTCTAGCCTTGCCTTCTGTCATCACTGTGGTTGCAGCTGGGCCAATACCAGGCCTCTTACTTGCTTCGATACTAAACCTGTGTCCAGTGTTTCAACATTTTTAGATGATTTCTAACTCTTATCTTGCCTCTTTCTGTTTTCTTTCTTTGGCTTCTTTCTGGTGCTTCTTATCTTGTTCTATCTGTGGGCTGCATCTGAAAAAAAAGTAATGAAAATCCATATAGCTATATGGACCTCCATCGTCAACTTCAACCAAGTTAACACCCATCAACTGTCTAATGCACTGCTTTATCTCACCTGCCTTGCCCTTTCCTCTATTTGCAGACTCCAAACTCTGTTCATGTGTATAAATATCTTTATGTTGTTCGTTTTGTCTTTTATAACAGTGGCTTTTTAAAATAAATCATTTTATTGGGGCTCTTAATAACAATCCATACACCCATTTTGTCAAGCCCATTTATATCAACCTTTTCAATACCCTTTCTACCTGAGCCCTTGGTTTCAGCTCTTCTTTTTTCTTCCCCCACCTTCTCTTATTCTTATAAACACTTGATAAATTATTATTTTCATATTTTACAGCATCATCTTTCTCCCCTCACCTATGTTTCTGTTGTTTTTCACCCGGGGGTGGAGGTACATGTCCATCATTATGATCAATTCCCCTCCCCCTGCCCATATTTCTCCTACCCTCATGGTACTGCTGCTTCCATTAAGGTTCCTGTCCTGTGCTTCAAGAGCTCTTATCTGTACCAGTGTACATGCTCTAGTCCAGCCAGATAGGTAAGTTAGAACTGGAGTCATGATGGTGAGAGTGGGTCGGGCGCATTAAAGAACTAAAAGAATGTTGTGTGTTTCTCTGGTGCTATACTGCACTCTGGCTGACCTGTCCCTTCCTTGTGACCCTTCTGTGAGGGGCTGTCCAATTGTCTACAGATGGGCTTTGGGTCTCCCCTTTGCTCCACCCTCTCGTTTGCATCCACGTGGTTGTTGGTTTTGAGTCTTCTGATCCCTGATCCTATCAACACCTTGTAATCACACATGCTTATGTGCTTCTTTCATGGAGGCTTTGTTGCCTCCCTATTAGATGGCTGCTTGTTTATCTTCAGACCTTTAAGATCCTGGATGCTATGTCTTTTCATAGCTGGGGACCATCAGCTTTCTGCACTGCATTTGCTCATGTACCTTTTTGTCTTCAGCAATCATGTAGGGTAGGTGAGCATCAGAGAATGCCAGGGTTATTATTAGAACAAAGTGTTCTTGAGTTGAAGGATGCAAGGCTTTCAATGTCCATCTGCAATCTTTGTACTTAACATATATCCCTATATCCCTATCATTTTATATCAATATATTTACATATGTAGGTGTCTGTATTTATACCTCTATAAAAGTCCATTGCCTCCCAGTTCTTTCCTCTATTTCCTTTTACTTTCCTCATGTCCCACTATTACGTTCAACCTTCCTACTGCTTTCAGTACTTCCTCTCAACTACATTGGACTTGATCTAACTCCACCAGGCATTCTACTATAACAGTGACCTTAAATAATATTCATCTTTCGTGATTGGTTCATTCCCCTAGCATGAGACTTTTCCGATCCACCCATGCCATGTGGTTTCCTCATTGCTTTATGGCCATGCATAGTATTCTGTTATTTGTAAGTACCAAAGATTCATTATCCATTCTTCTATGATCAGAGTTGTGTCTGTTCATGTTATGACTTGCTTCTTTAGGATATACCCAGCAGAGGGATTGCTAATCATACAGTATTTCTATTCCCGTTGGTTGAAGTAGTGCCACAGTTGTCGTGCATACTTACAGTCCCATTATGAGTGTTTGAGGGTAACTTTCTGTCTACAACCTCTCCAGAAGTCCTGTTTTCACCCCTTGCGGGCTTTACCTTAGCTTTCATTGTTGGTGTGAGGTGCTATCTCTTGTTTTGATTTGCGTCTCCCGTGCGTCTAATAATCATGAGCGTTTTTTGTTGTTATGTTTGTAGCTAACTGGCCACACGGTATTTAGTAGTAAACTGCCTGTTCGTGTCCGTGGCCCACTTCTAAATGGAGTTAGTCGTCTTTTCTTATTGAAGTGTTACAGTTTTCTATAGATTTGAGAGATGGTCCATTGTGTCATTATCAAAGTTTTTTCCCCTCCATCAGCTGTCTTATTGTTATTTTGATGAATTGTTGGTACACAGAAGAGGCTCATTTTTAGTAACTCTCAGTCATATATTTTGTGTACTTTCTGCATCATATTTTCGTTCTCTTAAATGATAACTATCAAAACCCAAACCAGAGTCATTGCCAGGAAATTGAAACTGATGCACAGTGAGCCTATAGGTAAGGGCAGAACTTCTCATGACTTTCCAAGACGACAACTTTTTAGGGTAGTAAAAATCCCAGTCTTTTTCCCGTGGAGCAACTGACCTTGCTGTTAGTAGCCCAATATGAAACAATTACAAACACTACCAAAGCTCCTCTCCTCAGTCTTTGATCTGGGGCAGCAGTTCTCAACCTGTGGATCGTGACCCCTTTGGCGGTTGAATGACCTTTTCACAGGGGTCACCCAATTCATCATAGTAGCAAAATACAGTTAGGAAGTAGCAAGAAAAATAATTTTATGGTTTTGGGGCTCCTCCAGAACATAAGAAGCTATATTAAAGAGTCACAGCATTAGGAAGGTTGAGAATCACTGGTCTAGGGGAAAACATTAAGATAGTGGTGAAGTTGCCATCGATACAGTATAAAATTAATTGTTAGCCATGATTGGTGAATTTGCCATTAACAGCCTAAGATGGAAACACTGTGCCACCAGGTCCACAGTTATCTGTAAATTCCACTCATCAGTATAGAATACTGTCTAGTTCTCATATATCAACTTCATTTTTTAATCATTCTAGATGTCATGGATAATTTCTAAATGTTGCTTACAGTCAAACTTCTGGAAAGACTGATTTTTCAATTATATATTCTAGCCAAAATTATTCCTCTTTGCCAAGATCCTCGCCTGTCTATTTTCATTGATCCAGCTTCAATTGGTAGTTTAACAAATACGGCAGAAACTACGAGAATGCATAAGATGACCATATGGCCAGATTGTCAGGTGCTATTTGAAATGGATCCTGTCTATCAAAGTAAAGTAAGTTTATTAACTCCTTTGATTTAAGAAGCAATGTGTCAGTCCGGGTAGGCTAGAGAACAAATTTCATAGACATGCATATAGATATAAGGAAAGGGTTTATGTACAAAAGAAGGCATCCCAACCCAGTCCAGTACAAAGTCATAAGTCCAATATTAACCCATATGCCCGAAATCAGTCTACAAAGTCTCCTTCTGACTCACGAAGTCACAGGTAAGTGGGTGCAGAATTCTGATGCTGGCAGGGGTCACCCCATGGCTCCTTGCTTCCAGGGCTCAGGGTCCATCAACAGCATGCTGCTCCAGCTTCAGAGGTCTCCATGTAGCCGCCCCAGCGTCAGAGGTCTGGCTCCACCAGGGCAAAGCCGTGCAGTCTCTCCACCGGCTCCTCCAGCTTCTCAGACGCTGCCATCTTGTCTTTCTGTGACTCATTGCCTCTGAAACTAACTCCCAACAACTGGGGAGATAGCTTCTCATCTCCATCAGGGAAATATCACGAGATTTCCCAGAAGTCTCAGGAGAAAGCCATGCCCACATAGAAGCCTCATTGGCTACTCAGTGGCTATCTCCAGATTAACAGCCTAGACTCCACCCCTACATTTCAATCATAAAATTATCATAAGCACATGACCGCCACAAGCAAGAACCCACTGAAATTACCATGCTTCATACCAATTAGTAAACCACTCCCAGTTTATCTGTTTTATCTGTTTATGCCCTCATCTGTCTTCTTCATTATTTCTTGCCTATTCTGACATCAGTATATCTTTCCCAGCATCTAATATGAAAATGAATTTTCTCTTTTACTGGTAGTTCAAAATACTCGCTTTTTAGTATGTTTGCTTCACATGGTTCCAACTCTTTTCATTATCATTTTACCAGGTTACTACAGATTAGCCTATTACAATTTAAAAATATGTACTTATCATTTGGCTGGGAAGGTTTTTCAAATTACAAAAATATTTAATTGTCTTAACTTGGGTCAGGATTCTAGGTATCCAAATCAACTATGCTTTAGGACTGGGGTTAGGTCCTATATTTAAGCTATCCATTCTAGGATTATGCTAACAACAAATATTTTCATATAGGGTGGCAAGCATCTCCAGTATTTGGCTCAAACATGATCGGTCAATTATTAAGTTAAATTGCTTGATAAACTTCAGATATAAAAACCAAATATTTAAAATTTTAATCTAAAATTTTTCGAGTTTTCTGTTTCTAAAATACTTAGTCATTTAATAGAAGTTCATGACACAATGAAATCTACATAAGAAACATTCTATTTCAATAAACGTTTAGCTATTAGATTTCACTTTTGTAACTTTAAAGATAAAAATGCACACTTCAATTCTAATCATTTTTATTTACAGGTTGTGAGTCTCCTGACAGTTATTGGTAATGGAATGGGACAAGTTAGTTCTTACAGCAACAACTTTCTGAAATATTGTACTATGGTAGAAAAATCCAAAATCATGAGTGTGAAAATGTCATCTTTGGGAGGAGAATTGACTTCAAGACAGTTTAAAAAAATACTAGATAAATTCAGAAAATATGTTACAAATATTGTGAACATGCCCATTGAGAAACGCATTGGTATTTTCAAAGTTATGAGTGTTGATTATCAATCAGAATGTTTACCATTTGTTGATGATGTCATATTTACATGCCACGTCCTTTTACGAAGTATGATTCAGCAGAAGAATGAAAATCTATTGGAGGTATGTGTTTTGAGGTTTTCTATTTTATAAAATTGCTATTTTAAAATACGTGCCTAGAAAATACATGTTAAGTATCATCTTAAGAAAAGCCCAATATCTATTACTTTCATGTGTGCCTCGATCAAATGTTGCTTCTTCAAAGAAACATTTTTGACCAATATACCTAATATTGTATTCTCTATCACTTTCAGTTTATTTCCCAGTTGTTTCTTTATATTTGCATCAGGACCTGGCATGGTTATAGATTCATTTTTTCCCTTGAACATATTTTTGCTCGGCTGCAAGCTTAAACAAATGATGGGATCAGTCTTTTAGAACAAATGAGGTTCCCCTGTGTTTTGTGGTTGACCTCTTAGAAAACTTCTAGGTGGTCAGATCACAGATTTTGGATCTGAGAAAGCATCACTCAAATTAAGTCAGAATCAACTTGCTGGCAGTAATATGAAGTTGGATTGAGGCATCGTTCATGTCGGTCTCTGGGAGAGATCGAGATATTAGCAAACCAGTCGCAATGCACTAAAGAGTTCCCTCAATAGTGCCACTGATCTGATTACCAGTATGAATTTATAATAGCATTTGCCGCTCGATTCTTTATGTACTCACATCACAAAAATACATTCAGCATTTTTGCATATAGAGAGCAACAGACAGACAGAGATTGATTGCAAGGAAATATCCCATGCAGCCATGGAGGGTGCAAGTTCAAAATCCATGATTCAGGCAGCAGGCTGCATTTCTCATCTTGGCTCACAGGATTTCGGAGGCTGTGGCAGTTACCTAATCTGGTGTCAATTTGAGGATTAAGAGTGTAGGGGTGGAGTCTAGCCTGTCAACCTGGAGATAGCTAATGAGACCTCTGTGTGGGCATGGCCTTCGCCTCTAAGAATTCTGGAATATCTGACACTTCCTTCTTAGAAGCAGGAGACATTGTCTCACTCACTTAGACACTTTCTACTAACAATACTCGCTGCCTGAGACACTTGACAGACAAGGCTGGCTCCCTGTGAGCCATCGCTGAGGAGAACCCACATAGACCTACCCTGATGCAGCCAGAAACCTGGCCCTAGAGAAGAACCTGGAGACTTCTACCAGCGCTGAGATGCTTTTCTACTCACTGACTTGTGATCCTTCGGCATTTGACACCATTACATGTGTTTTGTGAGTCTGAAGAGGACTTTGTAGATTGCTGTCAGATTGATATCAGACTTCAGTATACACACCTGCCTCCCGGCCAGGACTAGGAGCAAACTGAGCAAACCCATTCTACCCTCAGACTCCATCAACACCTTCTGCACTGTATCTCACATTGTGAGTGCCTCCAGCACAAGTCCATATCCATCCCGTCCCCGCACCTTTCTTGTGGTAGCCTACTTTATTCTGGCCCACGTGAACTATCATGTGATAGTATTTTTGAGCAAAGCAGAGATCTCAACTGAACAGGACATACCTTTATTACCATTTTTATAATATTTTAACATTACAACTTTTCATGTTTGTTTTCCCTTTTCCAGTTTTCCTTTATTCCCTTGATTTTATCTCCTTTTTCCTCTGTTAATTTAGAGATTAATATTATTCCTCTCCTGCACCACTTGACAATACTAACTGTACAAAATTCAATCTCCCTTCCAACCCTAACTATGATAGTAAGATGCCTCAGAATCAGCAGCAAAAATTGGTTGATATGAAAAGACAAGAAAGCAGGCATAAAGAAGTGAACAATACCCAAAGTGAAGAAAATGGCTGAAGAGTAGCAGGCACTGGGACTTGCAGAAGAATGGCAACTTGGTACTTTCATCGAATGGATAGTCTGTGAGAATAAATAGAAAATGAATAGAAAGGAATGAACAGAAAAATTAAGAACCTTACTAAAAAATGTATAAGAAACACAGCAAAAAGAGAAACACTTAGATAACAGAATTGTGCAACACTATAAAAGAATAGAGTAATAGAATTGAAAACTTAAAACCTGAATTAGTGAAGCACAATCATTTGACTCCAATCTAAGAGGCAATCAAGAAAATTTACAATGGAGTCTGGAGAAAATCTAAGAATTATGTGAAACACTCTCAAGAAAAACAACTTATATTTCATGGATATTCCAGAGCAAGAGGAAACAACAAAAACAAAACACACAAAAGCAGATAACTAGAACAAGGAATTGTGGAATGGAATATGACAGCTTAAACAAGAGGAGAAAAGGTTTGGGCTAGGGCTAGCACTAGGGCTAGGGCTAGGGCTAGGGTTAGGGTTAAATTTAAAAAAAAATTTTAAGGAGAAAATAGGACTGAGCCCCAGTGGCGTAGTGGTTGAGTACGGGACTGCAGTCCACAGACTTGATGGTTCAAATGCAGCAGCGGCTCTCCAGGACCAAGGCTGGGTAGTTCCCATGGTCACCAGAAGGCAGTGATGCCCCCCCCCCAAAAAAAGAAAATAATTACCCAGGAAGCTGAGAAAACCTCAAACAGGATAGACCCCAAAAGAAAAACAAAACAGTATATTAAGAGTATTTCCAGTTAAAGAGAAACTAAAGAAATTTGTAAAAAATAAGATTAGCATAACAAAAAATATAAGTAGGGTATTGTTAACAAAGATTCAAGAACAGCAACAGACAAGCTTGAGGTCAGCATTTAAGGAAACTCCATGCACACTCTAGAAACACCTACAGGTCTGATCCAAGATGATCAACTTGTTGGAGGTTCTGTGAACTTAGCTACACAAGCATTATTTAAAAAAAAAAAACAGAGAAGACTCAAGTACCTGAGTTTGGGATCTCCAGTGAGGCAAGGAATCCTTTATTAAATATATCTAGGTACTTCTGAGTGAGGAACCATCACAAAGCACCTCCCCAAAAAGCTGCAGGATCTATGCTGGTCCAACAGGATGTTTGTGGACTACCCCTCCTCCCAGCACTCCAGATTTCTGTGGAGGAGAGGGATAAAAGTGAGTTGATGCAGCGTCTCCACACCTGCCCTTAACGAACACCAAAGAAGAGACCAGTTCTCCCCAAACACACTGCAGGGTAGGGGCACAGTTTGAGTCAGACGAGGGAGGGGCCGTTGCAAGTGAACTCTAAGGGAAAGTCACATGTTCCCGCACCCCAGGATGGAGAGAATAAATGCCCACTCATTGCATTGGGGGCAGATAATAGAGACTGAAATCAGCTTGAGGCTTATGAAGAATCAACAACCAGACTTCGGCTTCAATTCTTTCTCACGCAGAGCCAAGGACTGAGGTATCTATCTCCTCCCAAGATATCTTACAACGCCACTCAATGCCGAAAAGGCACTTGACAGCATTCAACATCCATTCTTCATCACATAGGAATAGAAAGAAATTTTCTCAACACAATGAAAGCCATAGATTAACACACACACACACACACACACACACACACACACACACACACCAATGGCCAACATCTCACTCAATACAACAAAGTGAAGGCATTTCCTTTGAGAACAGGAACTAGACAAGGACGCTTTTTTGTCATCACTTATTCAGCATTGTGCTGGAAGTCTCTGCAAGGACCATTAGACAGCAACAACAAAAGTCAAAAGAATCTTGATATGAACATGAAAGAAAAGGTGAGACTCTCATTCTTTGCAGACGATATTATTGAATATGTAGAAAGCCTCAAAGATGAACACAAGCTGTTGAAAACAATAAAAAGATCCACTGATGTCGCAGGAAGATTAACACCAAAAACATCAGCTCAGTTTCTGTCCATTAAGAAGAAAGCAAAAGAGGGGGGAAATGTCTTTAAGAGAGAGCTTTGAAGAAGATATTAAGAAAACAATACCATTAATAGTTGCTAGTTAAAAGATTAAATACTTAGGAATATACCTAACTGGAGAAACAAAAGACTTGTATAAATGAAACTACAGAACACTACTATAAGATACCAAAACAGAACTATATAAGTGAAAAAATATTCCTATTACTAGATTAGAAGGTTTAATATTGTGAATATATAAATGCTACTCAAAGAAATCTATAATGCAATGCAATTTTTATCCAGATCCCAATTCAGTTCTTTTAAGAAATGGAAAAAATAATTAATGACATTGTATAGAGGAGGGAAGAGACCCAGAACAAAGACAGAACTTCTTAAGAGCCACAGTAGTCAAAACAGTCTAGTACTGGTAAATAAAAATAGGTATACAAATCACTGGAACTGAATAGAAACCCCAGAAAAAAAAGTTACTTACCTATCTTTGACAAAGGGCCAAAAAACAATATTTGAGAAAGAGATAGTCTATTCAAAAATGATGCTGAAAGAATTGGATTTCCATCTGCACAAAAATAAAACAGGAAAAAATAAATAAATAAAACAGGACCCATATCTTACAAACTCATGATGGATCAAAAACCTAAGTATAATTTCCAGAGTTACAAAAATTACCAGTGAGAAAATGGGAATAAACTTAATGATCTTTGTGCATAAGAATGTCAAATATAATAAAAGGAAACGCACATATTAGAAGATGAAATAAATGATTAAGACCTAATAAAAAATAAGACACTATATGCCATAAAAGACTTCATCAAAAGAGTAAAAAGAGAACCCACAGATTGACAAACAAAATTTAGCAATGATACAGTGGAAAAGGACTATGCTCTAAAATCTTAAAAAGTGGAAATGATTCCAAAAGAAAAAAAAGTCCGATTTAAAAATGAGTCAATGACAAGAACAAAAAGTTCACTGTAAGTGACATCCAAATTACCAACATGAAAAGGTACTCAAGATCATTCGCTATCTAGAGATACAAATCAAAGTAACAATGGTTCTCAACCTTCCTAATGCTGCAACTCTTTAATACAGTTCTTCATGTTGTAGTGACACCCTCCCCACCATAAAATTATTTTTATTGCTACTTCATAACAGTAATTTTGCTACTGCTGTGAAAGAGTCGTTTGACACCCAAAGGGGTCTCAACCCACAGGTTGAGAACCACTCCCTTACATTGACAATGATAGTTCAATTTTGAACAAAGCATATGCTGAAGTGAGTGGAGAGAAGTTGGAACTCTCAAACTCTGCTCATGGGTCTATACACAGGTGCAACCATTGTGGATACAAGATGGCACTACTTCAAACAACTGTGAATAGAAATCCCATAATATCCTGCAATACTTCTTCTGGGCATATACCTTGAAGAAGTAATAGCCATAACATGAACAGACGTATGCATTCTCATGTTTATGGCAGCCCTGTCCACAATAACAAGAAGTTGGAAACAACCAAAATGTTCATCAGAAGAATGGGTAAAGAAACTGTGGTGTATAACAACAGAATGCTATACTGTGTTAGTCTGGGTAGACTAGAAAACAGATTCATGCATATGTATATAACATGCATATGTATATAAGAGAGAGTTTTATATAAAGGATAATTTTAAATTAAGAAAACATCCCAAACTAGTCCAGTCCAAGGTCATAAGTCTGATATTAGTCCATATGTCCAATACCAATCTATAAAATCCTCTTCAAACTCATGAAACCCATACAATGGTGCTATCTGGATAACAATCACAGGCCAGTGGGTACAAAGTCTTTGGATCCAATGGTGTTGTAAGCATCTCAGCACTAGCAGAGTTCTCCCTGTGACTTCTCCATCTTCAGAGTAGGACCATGTTATTTCTCCTCAGTTTTGTCTCACAGAAAGTCAGCCTTGTCAGTAGAGTCTCCAAAGGAGTGAACCGAGAGAGATAGTATCTCCTACTTCTAAGAATTACTGGATTTCTCAGAATTCTCAGGAGACCGTGCCCACACAGAGATCTTGTTAACTATCTCCAGATTGACAGATTAGACTCCACCCCTACACTCTTAATCCTCAGATTGACAGCAGATTAGTGACTCCCACACATACATTGCTAAAAACAATGAAACTTCGAAACACCTCACGACAAAGATGGAACTGGATACATTGTGAGCAAGGTTAGTTGACCACAAAAGGGCAGATATATGAGATCACTGCCATTCAGATAAAAATCAAGACAAGGGCTTGTGCATGAAAGGGAACTGGATTTGTCGTTTCTGAAGAGAGAGAGGGCAAGTGTGAGAAGAAGCAATGAACTAGAATGAACTGACTTGGGTGAAAAGAATGGTAGAGGTCATATGAATGTGAAGATATATTGGTGGAGGAAGAGAATAAAAGACGAAGAGAAGGTTGATGAGTGGTTTGAGTATGAACTGTTGAATGCAAAGTTGATTATTAGGAATGAAAATACCTCCACATAAATCACAATAAAAATTCATTTTTAAAATGTAGTCTTAACAGAGTGCAAATAAATTTTGCCTTTGTTTAAAGGCAAAAGAGAGTGAAAGTTGGTAGCAAACAGATAACTGTATCATCAGGAAATGGGAACAGAAAGAGCATGGCACATCAGAAGAACTGAATGAAATTCATCTTATTGGTAGAAGATTCTGTGAAGAGGGATTGGTAAGAGGTGACATTAAAGAATTAGGTAAAATGACTTATAGGTGATGTTCAAGATGTTTGAACACTAACTTTAGGCTGTGAGAGTTACTGCAGGGTTTTAAGTGGGGAAAGGCCAAGATGCAATTTTAATTTTTGTAAGAATCACAATGGATGATGTGATAAATGCGGAGAAGTGGTAGAAAACGGAATGATATGGCATCTGAAAATTATTTGGAGTTGAACTCTATTGAAGATGTGAAATTAACAGGATTTAGTGATTTAAATGAGGAATTTCATGAATACTTTCCATGAATTGATGCTTTCCAATGTTGGTTAGGCAGCAAGGATACAATTCACTGGAAGAAGGAGTATAGTATTTGTTGAATGGTGTGATGTTCAAGTAGAGGACATTATATATATTCATATACAAGGTTAGATCATAAAATACTATTATCAGGGTTCCAGCTCATACATACAGGGTTTATTCCAAGAAAAATGTGTTCAAACTCATGTCTGTGATCAGCGGATGGCTTCAGACAAGATGCCTTGATAATATGCTCATCTTAATCTGCTTGGAGTTATTTCAAAATAAAAGATCCAATCAAAGAAGTGACTTCTAAGGGGATCTGCTGGACCAATTAAGTTCAAGAAGAAGAAATCAGATCACAGGAGAAGCACACCAGCTGGGCTCATAAATACTAAAATCCAAATCCAGAGGAGTGCGTGGTATCAGAGTTTAAACTCTGAACACTACGTTTGCAAAGGGCTATAAGGACAATGGAAGCCCAAAGCAGAAGCACTATGGTCTATTTCTTTTTACTTCTCATTGTCAGAACTGGGTCATATAGCCAGTTCCAGATACGAAGGGATCTGGCTGAATGAAAAAAAATTTTAATTTCTTCTACAGTAACAAGAAATGGAATGGGTTGCATTTTCAGTCAGTCAACTTATATGATGTTTCAGTTTAGCCCATTGGCTAATCATACCCTACTTCCTGCCAGTTGAGTTATAGAGCTGAACAGAATATTTCAAAGGGCAGTGTGACAAGACAATATAAAGCAGTGTAATGGATGAAACAAGCAAAGATCTGGAGTTAGAAAATTAAATGAAGAGCCCTTAATTGTGCTCATGAAGAACATGTACATAGACTAAGAGGCCATCCTTTGAAGCGATAATGGGGATAGTGCATGACTTAAAATCAGGACAGTTGTCCATCATTGCTGTATCCTTTTGCCATAATTATTCAATCTGTATGTTTAGCAAATACTCTAAGAAAACCACATCTAATGAAGAACAAGATATTGGTATTAAAGGAAGACTCGTTAACAACTTTGCATATATAGATAGCACAGCCTTCAGTACAGTCATCCACATAGTAATATGGATTACACCTCAAAAAACAACAAAAATTCCTCACAACTAGATGAATAAACAACATCACAAAAAGCAAAGACAAGACTGAACTGGTCAAGTTATCATTTTACTTGGATCCACAATCAATACCTATGGAAGAAGCAGTTGGAAAAAATCAAATGGAATATTTAACTGGACAAATCTGCTCAAAGATCTCGGTAAAGTGTTAAAAAGCAAAAATGCCACTTTTAAGACTGAGTCACCCTTAACCAGGAAAGCAGCCAACCTATTTGCAATGGCCTCATATGCATGTGAAAACCAGACAATGAATAAGGAAGCCCAGAGAAGAATTGATGCATTTGTATTATGGTGATAGTAAAGAATATTGGAAGTAGTATCGATGGCTCAAAAAAAACATCTGTCCTGGAAGAAGTTCAACAAAAAAAGACATCCATCTTTTTTGGTACAGTAGGCCATGTAAGGAAAGGAAAACTATCAAGGAAATGGACAGGCACAGTGAGTGCAATAATGAGCTCAAGCTTAACAAATGTTAGGATGGTGTATAATAGTTCAGTGTTTCATTCTGTTGTATACAGAGTTACTGTGGTCCAGAGTCAGCGCTGAAGCAAAATAATATTTGTTTGAATACAGTTTTTCACAGTTTTGCTTTTGGGTGGATCTGTTGTAAGGTCATCCTTTTAATCTCTTATTCTGCATATTTGAACTTTTCTCTTCTTTCCTTTGTTAAGGTTGTCTGTGATCTATTTAAAAGAGATAGTTTCTTGCCTTGCTTAATGTTTCCATTGTTTTTGTTGTTGTTTTCCATATCGTTTATTTCTGCTTGGATCCTTATGATTTTTTTTCCTTCTTTTTATTTTTTTATTTTTATTTTTGTTTTTTTTCTGGCATCACTGCTCTCCGGTGGTGGGAGTAGGAGGCCCAGCCCCACTCCTGGAATTGAACCTCCGTTCCAGTGGGCCGCAGTCCCATGCACAACCACTACGCCACCAGGGCTCAGCCCTTCTTTTCCTTCTTTTATTGGAGGGTTTATGTTGTCCTTGTTCCAGTTCTTGAAGGTGTTGGTTAGGGTGTTGATTTTAGACTTTTCCTCTTTTTTATTGTGTGTGTGTGTAGATTGCTGCAAATTGGTATCTGTTTACTGGTTTTACCTGTCACAAAGATTTTCATATGTTGTTATTGTTCTTGTTTGTCTAAAGGAATTTTTGTATTTCCTCTTTTATTCACTACATTAATCAATAATTTCAAATATTATGTTGCTCATTTTCCATGCATTTGTCTTTGCGTTTTTGTTTTATTGTTGATTACTAATTTTATTGTGTTGTGTTCTGAGAAAATTGATTATAGAACCTCAATATTTTGAATTTGCTGAGCCTAGTATGTAGCCTATTCTTGAGAATGTTTCATGTGCATTGGAGAAGAAGGTATACTGTGTTTTTTGTTGCATGCAGCGTTCTGTATTTTTCGATGATGTTGATTTTGCTGATTGTAATTTTTTTTTTTTGCTTTTAAATCATTTTATTAGGGACTCTTACAGTTCTTATCGCAATTCATCCATCCATCCATCCATCCATTGTGTCAAGCATCTTTGTACATTTGTCATGATCATTTTCAAAACATTTTCTTTCTACTTGAGCCCTTCGTATCAGCTCATTTTTTTCACCATCCCCCTCCTCCCTCCCTTATGCACCTTTGGTAATTTATTTTAAATTTTTTTCACATCTTACACCAACCGCTGTCTCCCTTCACCCACTACTTGTGTGCTGTCCATTCGTTGTCTGTTGTTCTGGGAGGGGCTTATATAGATCGTTGTGATTGGTTGCCCCTTTCTCCCTCCATTTTACCCTTTCCCTCCTGGTATCACTATTGTTCTTGGTCTTGAGCTTTTTACCTGTGCTGGATTCCCTGTGTTGTGAGCTCTTACCTGTACTGGTATACATGGCTCTGGTCTAGCCGGATTTGTAAGGTAGAATTAGTCATGATAGTGGGGGGAGGGGTGCTGATTGTATTGGTGAGCTTTTTGTACCTTTGTTGAGTTCCGTTCTTGTGTTCTGTCTCTCCTTGAGTGCGAATTCTTCTTTTATTATTGTCAATGTGTCTATATCCTTTCTATCAGGACTCAGTGTATTTCAAGAGTCTTTCGCTGGGTGCATTTATGTTGATTACACATTTGTCTTCTTGGGCAATTGATTCCTTGATCTTTATGTAATGTCCATTCTTATCTCTTATTGTGTTCTTTGTTTTGAAGTCTACTTTCTTGGAGATAGATATTGCTAGCCCTGCTTTCTTTTGGTTGCTGTTTGCTTAATTTGAATTTATGCAGCCTCTGACTTTTAGTCTGTTCCTGCCTTTGTTTGTGCAGTGTTTTACTTACAGGTAGCAAAACTATGGATTTTGTTCTCTTATCCATTCTGCTACTCTCTATATCTTTACTGGCACATTTAGTCTATTAACATTCCATGAGATTATTGATTTGTATGTATGTGTCACTATTTTTATTTATATTTGTGCATATCGTATGTGAGTGTGTATGTGTTTAGTTTCTGTGTTCTTGTATTATTCCATTGCTTTGGATATTTCTCCATCCAAATGTGTTATTTTTGTGAGGAATTGTCTTGTATGTTGGTTTTAGGTTTGTGTGTCATTGTTGATTTTTTTGTTCATAACACTTCAGTGAGTGCTAGCTGTGGTGGTGGTCTTGTTATTGTGAATTCTTTTAATTTCTCCTTGTTTTGGAATATTTTTTCTTCTCCTTCATTTTTGAGTGATATTTTTGCTGGGTACAAGATTCTAGGTTAACAGTTTTGTTTTGTTTTACCTCCAGAACTTTGTTGAAATCACTCTATTGCCTTCTTGCCTGGATAGTCTCTGCTAAGAAATTTGAGCTAACTGTAATTGTGTGTAATTGTCCTTTTGTCTCGGACTGCTCATAGAATTTTGTCTTTGTTGTTGATGATTGATATCTTGATTACAATATAAAGGGGAGTTTTCCTTCTGGAATTCTGAATAATTTGCTTCCTGAGTAGTGACTTTTTCATCCTTTAGACATTGAGGAAGTTTTCTTGAGAAAGTTTATTTGGGCTATTTTCTGTGTGGACACTTCCATTCCTTCCTCTTCTGTAATTCTATAAGATTCAGGTTGTTCCTTGTTCTTCTTTTAGATAGTAGTCTATAGATTTGTCTTCAAACTCACTAATTCAGGTTTCCATGTCTTCAATTCTGTTTCTCTCTTCCTTTATAGTATTTTTTCACGCTGTTAAATTAGTGTTTAACTTTTATATTTCTGCTTGTAGTTTTTCTTCTATGGCCTGTAGGGTGGTTACAAGCTTTTCTATTTTTCACTTTTCCTCTCAGACTCTTCATTCATCTCTTGTATGAGTAAAATCATCTTTCTTTTAAATTCTTTTTCTGGCAATTCCATAGCTTAATCAATTTCAGGCTTATTATTTAGGTCTTGTTGGTATTTGTTTGTTTCTGTTTCTCTTTCAATGTCTTCTGTTGCCTCCTGACATCTTGGTGTAGCTATTAGAAGTGTTAGAGAGGCAATTCTATGTGGGAGTGGCTAACTCTGCTAGGTGTGGAGTAGAGGAATGATAGTTTGTATAAAGTATCTAGGGAAGAGTGTTAGATTAGGTGCTAGGTGAGAGATCAAAAAGGAAGAGGAAGCATTAGAGTAGGGAAAAAGAAAGAAAACATAAGCAAAAAGAGAGGGATCCAGTAGTAGTATTTGGTATGTTAAAACAAAAGAAATTAGGTTCCCCCCCCCAAAAAAAAGTGCTACGCAGTGATAGAGGAATAGGTAATAATATTTGATAGGGAAAAATGTAAGAGTAGTGTCAGCTTTTGGTTTAATGAAGATGAGAAGGAAATAAAGATTTAATGAGAAGAAACAAAAGAGAAAAAAAGGTAGGTTAATGAACTATGATGTTTACATCTAGATTTTAAAATTAAAGCAGGACAGGGCAAGAGACAAAAGTTTTTTGAATAGTAGTTGAAAAAATAATACTAGAGTAAGAAGCTGGAGAGGTGTTAAAGTATGTTTATTTGAACTCTAAGTTTGCACAAGAGCTTTGTCTTGGATGTTGGTGCAAACTTCTGGGTTCATGGTATGTTAAGGGACTTGAAAACAAACAAATTAAATTGAAAGCTAAAAAAGTAAAGTAATAACTTTCCCCCTGCCCTTGCATATACCAACAGATTGGAAAGTATTGATTATGGATGAATTATAAAAATAGTGCACAACTTATTTTAAAGGTAGGGAGGGTATAGGAATGATAGATCACAGAGCAAAACAATACCAACAAAAGAACAGCTGGGGTCAAGACTTTGGACGGGGGGTGGGGAAGTTAGAACAGTGTGAAGCAGAAGTCTTTTAAGAAATTGGGGACAGTATCAGGCAATATGTTTTTACTACCCTGTAATCTTATAGGTTGTTAGAGTATGGTTAAGAATAAGGCTACGGGGAATGATTTTGCTGGATAGTATAGCTTAATGTCTTGTATTCATATGATTTAGTTTATTTATGTTGAGAAGAGTTCTCTGGTGAATCAGATAAAAAGAGATGGGGTTTCTTTTTTGATGATGGAAGTGACCAAGTCGAGGTGGGAAAATGGGGAGACCCCTTCCACCTTTCCAGGTGGTCTAGGAGGGAAGAATGAAGCACTATCCTACTCAGAGGGCATGCTACTTCTCTGAGTGGCTTGGGTTGCTGATCAGAGGCATGAGATGACTGCTGAATAATTAGGTGTGTGGGTCCCGAGCCATTTCTGGATCCTAAGACTTTTAGTCTTCAGTTCAGGCCCAAACTCCTAGCCTGTACTTCATAAAACCCCTGTTATACTTTCTACTTATATTGTTATAATAATACTGGGTTAGTAGACCAGGTGTGTGTTAACTGATATCCAAAGAAGTTTGGGGGATTTTTTTTTTAAGGTCTGCAAATGGTCTCTCATTATGTGCTTTCTGGGTGTCTTAAGCAAGGAGGGAGCGTACACAGAACTGTACCTCAGGGGAAGAGAACTAGTTTTGCCAAGTGGTGCTGGAGCTCCTGGCTTGGGTGGAGAGTTAGTCTATTCACTATTTACACCTGTTCCAAGTTGCCCCATAGACTTATTCCCAAGCATCTTGGGGAGGTTGTGCTGCTATAAGTTCCTTCAGTTAACAATAAGAAGATCTGGTCATGTTAATCTCCTTATGAGGATTTAGCACTACTAGGGTATCAGACTGGAGCTCCCTTCACTGACAGCCAAGTCTATCTGTGTTTATATCAGCCCTCAGGCTGGTCCCACAGAACTCCATCCCTTCAGCTCAGTCACTGCCATCGTGGCTGGCTCCCGGACTGGGAACATTCAGTCTGGAGATTTGGGAAACTAAACTCAGCCAGCTAGTGCCAAGGGCCAATGACCAAGGGAGTCTATCAGCAAACTTTGCTGTTCTTTCAATTTATGTCTATTTCCCTTTATGCTGAGAATCTTGCAATCTAGAAGTGTCGATGATCCCTCTCCATTTCTCCTTTGTGCTGATCTCGGTGGAGGCCCTCCTGTGTGTGTGATTTGGTTGCCACATTGTTCTCCTTTGTGTAACTCCTCTTGTTGTGATGTAAATGTTGAGTCGTTTGCTATGTGAATTACATGCCAACAAACCTATTGAAAAAGAGTATTATAATATTGATATTGAAAGAATGCATAGTTAATAAAAGATCTTGAAATAGGAAAATATAACAATTATACTTTGAATTTTGAAATACAATTGTTTTCAGTTTTATGGAATTACATATATACATTTTGAAAAGTTCAGATGTTACATATTTGCAATAGATACAAAAGGAAAATATAATTGAGAAGTTTAGAGTCACATGTGACTTTTTTGTTTTGTTTTGTTTTTGTCTTTTGGGCTTCACTGCACTCCAGTGGTGGGAGGAGGAGCCTTGCTGCTGGATTTGAACCTCCAACCCAATGGGCAGCAGTCCCGCGCACAATCACGATGCCACCAGGGCCCACATGTGACTTCTGAATCATAGCTCTATATATCACTGAACTTCATATCTTAAGCTAATTAATTCCTCAAAGACTCAGTGTCTTTCTGTGGAAACTAGACATCACACCTATTTGGGAAACATAGACTCAATGAGAATTGTATAGAGAGAGAGTTTTGCACATTAATACTCAAAAATGGTATCAATTAATTATTCATATTTCAGTCATACCCTTGCTATTGTTAGAACAGTTATTTCTGTAAGCAGCTATTCATAATAGGACTTCTCTTGTGCTTTAGCAGCATTTATTTTACTTGAGAGATATAAGTTCCTTCAGTTAGCAATAAGATTTGATCATGTTAATGCTCTAATTTTTACACAGTATTTAGGATGTCTAGATGCCCAGGATGTTGTTTTTAATTTTTCTAAATATACCATTATTCTTAGATAAGTTAAGAAGTACTATAATACTGAAAAACATGACATAATTATAATTGATGTGTCAATGATTTCAGGTAATAGAATCATCATTGAGAAAACTGGAATGCGAACCCACTGAAATAGAAGAATTTGTGGATCATTTTACTTTTTTGGATGCAGTTTCCTTAGAAATACCTAAATTAGAAAAAGAGTACTTAGCAATTGCTCAACTTAATGCAGTTTTAAGGTATTATCAGATCATTATTCCAGAAGAAAAAGTTGCCTTGTACAAAATCCTTCTCATCAAATTTACTCAGCTGAAAGCAGCTGTGAAGTTAACTGAAGCAAATAAAGATGCTACTTTTTCTAAATTTAAAGAAAATTTGGAAGCATATATCTCTGACCTGCAGACTGATGCTATTAATCTAAAAACAAAGGTAAGTTCTTGTTTATTTGTGCTCACTAGAAATAAATGTGATGCTAACCTTATGTAAACAAAAAATTCCCAATCAAACCTCATGCTCATGATGATGTGACTATTATGGAAACTATTGTGTCAGTTCATCTTTTTAAAAATTTCCTTTATTTTTGTGAATCCTCTAACTATATCAAACATGATGTTGAGTTGTCCATCATGTAAATGTAGGCCTTTGATCATTTGTTTTCTGTAGAGTCTTGATTAAAAATTTTAAGTAAATAATTTAATTGAAGAATTCCTTACCTAGGAACTTGCATTATAATCATTCTTCAGAATTTTGGTGACTTATGAACTTGAAGGGATAGCAGACAGGCTACCCCACTCTTTTTTTTTTTTTAAGGCTGCCCCACTCTTATCTGTGCTTCCTCAAAAGGAAATATAGGTGCTAGTCACCTAGCAAGGGGTCCCAACTTAAAGTCCTTCTTAACATAGCTCAGGCTGTCCCTTTGCTCCTTGAAACTGGGTGCTGGGTGGTCAAACCCAGGTCCTTCGTCTTCTTCAACCTCAAAGATCTGTCTCCCCAAACTCAAGTCCTGTTTCTTCCCCAACTCCAAGAACAACGCACCTTCTGGACGTGGCTGCAACTGCTCAGTTATAAATCTCCTGTGGGCTTCCAGGACCCCGTAGGCAGCATCCCAGTCCCATGCACCCCACACAACCCCCTCTTTCAGCTTGCCTGGTATGCCAACACCCCATACAGTGTGAGCTTCCATCCTATTTGCAAACAGCATCTACCAGTCAGTGACCCTATCAAGAACTCAGGGATCATTACTATCAAACATACATTGTTAAAGGGAAAAGAAGTTGATAGCAATTATTTTATTATTGTCACAAATGTGAAATGTCAGATAATAAAGATAGTTGATAAGTGAGGAGTAGGTGTATCTACAGACATTGAAAACCCATCAGATGTAATTTTTTCTTTCAATCATCATTCGTAATTTTAAATATTTATTGTAACTGAGCAAAATTCACTAAGCAAATTCATTTTCAATTAAATATTTCAGGCACCTTTTGTTCATGTCATTGGGTGCATTTCTTCCTCCACTGCACTTCTTGCATCTTCTTTTTCCATTCCTCTTTCATTTCAAACTCTTCTGACCTTATGACTTCAAATAGTGCTTATTCTAAGAATTTTGTACCTCCCTAGTGTTACTGTATCTCTTCTAGACCTATATATTGTTGACTGAAAATTGAGCCATGGGTATACTTTATCACTAGATTTAAAGAGTGATTAGAGGCTTCAGGGGTTCCACGCATGTCTGCCAGAAGACCCACTTATTATTATTTTGAGTTTTGTTTGACATTTTTCTCCCAATCTATCCAGGATTTACTTTCTTAAATCATTTTATTGGGGACTCATACAGCTCTTATCACAATTCATCCATCGATCCATTTGTCAAGCACATTTTAATATTTTTTCTCATCATCATTTTCAACACATTTTCTTTCTACTTGAGTCCTTGGTATCTGCTCCTCATTTTTCCCCTCCCCCATGAACCCTTGAGAATTTATAAATTATTATTTTTTCATGTCTTACACTGACCAGTGTCTCTCTTCACCCACTTATCTGTTGTCTGTCCCCCAGGGAGGGGGTTCTATGTAGACCATTGTGATCAGTTTCCCCTCTCTCCTCCCACCTTCCCCTTCCTTTCCTGGTAGGCTGCTCTCATTATTGGTACTGAGGGGTTCTTGTGCCCTACCCAGGATGTTCTTATGTCATCCTTTCAGAGCAGCTTGCAGTGGTACCGGAGCCCCGTTTGTTCTGGTCTTATGAGGGTGGAGACCAATGTCTGAGAGATCCATTGGCTTGAGCGTTTCCATCTATCTTTGCATTTCCTTCACTCTTCTTTCCCCCAGACAGAGACCATTAGGAGCCAAATAAGTTTGGAAACCTGTGGTATAAAAGAATGAGACTGATTGTTGTATGTTGGGCTTGTCTTCTGCTACTTTGCTGAATATTCTCATTAGTTTCCCTAGTTTTCTTGCTGAATCTCTAGGATTTTCAACATAGAGGATCCTATCATTCACAGAAAGAGAGTTTTATTATTTTTTGCTGATTTTGATGCCTTGAATTTCCCTATCTTTGCATGTAGTCATGACTAAAACTTCCAGCACGATATTAAATAGGATTGGTGATCAAGGGTCCCCTTGTGCCTTGAATTATACATGGTAACCTCTAGATCATAGGTTTAAATCCAACAGCGGTCCCTGGAAGAAAGATGGGGCTGTGTGCTTCAGTGAATATTTAATTTTCAGAAATCCAAAGAGGCAGTTCTATCCGCTCCTATAGGGTCACCGTGAGTTGAAATAAACTCTAAGGTGTTTGTAGAGGGAATACTTTCGCATTCTCTCCTTTGATCATGATGTTTAGCTGGTATGTGTATATGCTGCTAGCTATGCTGAGGAATTTCCCATCCATCCTCTTTGTTGTTTGTACTTTTTAGTCAATAATGGATATTGAACTTTGTCAAATGCCTCTTCCTTTTACATCAGTATGGTCGTGCAACCGCAATGTGCCAACCCCATTTAAACAGAATATTCTTATAAGTGAATACAATAAAAATATTTTATTGCAGTTATATGAACACCTACACCATCATCCTACGATCCTATGACCATCTTCCATAAGCCAACCACTTCATACCTTTATCCCCTTCACCCCCACCTCCCATTGTGAGTATCCAATTGCTATACTGCCCAGGTCTTTCAACCCAGTGCTCTGAGGAGACAAGCATGTTTTTTGTTGTGAAGAATCTCCATTCTAGTTGGAACCTTATGAGACGGCATCTAAGCAAAGTCAAATCAGGACAGGCAGGGCATAAAGTCAGCAGCAATGCTCACCGTTACACAGGGGCACAAAGTCTTGTCTTCATTTGATCGGGTTCTGGTCAACTCATGGCCCACCTTACTTAGCCTCAACAGCATACCCAATGACCCCCTCACCTTTCAACTCTGGGACCCTTCATAAATTCTCTACACCATCATGCCATAAGCTTAAGTTCCACTCAACTCTTTAAACTTCAGACCAGCCCATGTTCTCGCATGAAATTTTTGTGTGTGTTTAGGAGACCGTAATGTGGTTATATTTGTATTTAATTGATGATTCTCTGGGTGAAATATTAGCCTCTGATCACCTGTCCCTTGTTGAATATAAACACACACTGATTGTACAAGTACCACTCTCTTTGCTATTCATATAGTGCTGTTGAGGTCACTTCGGGTTGGTGTTTTTAGCTATCTATGAATGATTTGGTGGTATAGGATTGGGGAATGGCTTTCTAGCTGAGATAGCTGCCAGAAGTTCAGGTAGAGATGGGCCATGTGGGCATAATATTGTGGGGTCATATGGTCTCCTGTGTTGTGGGACAAGAATAAACAAAGCACAACCAAATAAAAATAATTGAAAATATTTTTAGTGTGTAGAGGAAAGCTTGTAAATATCAATAATATAAGGAAAGGGGACAGAAGAAGAGAAAAAAGAAAGGAAAATAAAAGCAGTATAAAAGAAAATAGGAATAGCACTGGATATAGAAATATAATAAGCAAAAAGAGAGAAGTATAATAAGTAAAACTAGAGAAGGGAAAAGAAAGAGAACCACAAAGCAAATTCAGAAAAGAGGGAGAAGTGATAAAAGAAAAAAGAAGTAGGATAAAATAATTGAGAGGGGGAAGGGAAGATAAATCAAAGAAACAACAAACTAACTAAAAAGCAATAGAAAGTAAAAGACTGTAGAGGTAGAATACCTGGCATTGGTTAGCACTCTAAGCCTGCTATGATCTTATGTGGGGGTGGAAGTGGGGTAAAAGGGGGTAATAAACAGGTCCTAGATGGCGTTCTTGCTGACTTCTGTGTTACCTTGAGTCGGGGAACCTGATCTGGGAGCAGTTCATGGTAGCTCAGATTGTGCCTAAAGTCAGGATATTTGTCCCCGAAGGAATTTGGGGGCCATAGAAGGCAGCTAGGATTGGGTGGGTGGTTATGAAAGGATTTCTAGCCCATGCAGGCATGGCTAAGGAACCATAACTGAGTGTTCTATTGATTTTGTGAGGGGAAGTTGACAAATTTCCAGACAAGGGGTGGTGCATCTCAGCCCACAACCTATAGGTGCAAGGCTGTGAAGGCAGAAGAGGCATTTACTGAGGGCAAGATGGTTGTTACTGCCTGCTAGATGGGTGAAGGGAGGAATGGCCTTACTTCTGGTCACCAAGGTGGTGTCGGGAACAAGAAGGAGTGTCACCTTGCTAATCATTCACCATTGTGTGCCAGGATAGAATGCCGTCAGCAAAACTTCAAGAAGTCCTGGACACATCAGTCTAGTCAACAAGCTATCAGCCTCCTCTTTGGTTGCTTCTGTTCAGCTTCTTCTCCCAGTTAATGTTTAATTCACTGCTCTGTCCTCTCGTATGAAGCTCAGGCTTCCTGGTTTATCATCTATGTCTGTTTGGGTTGATGTATTTTCTTTGTTTTAGAACAGATCTTTAATATTCTTGCTTAGTTCACCATCCAACCAGAAGTTCACTCCTTTTTTTATTGTAGGAAATGCTGGGCTAAGGTGTTGATTTGGTTACTTACTTTTAAATTTTTCTTATTTTCATGTTTTTCACTATAAATTTCCCTCTGAACATTGCTTTTGCTCTGTCCTTCTATTTTAAGTATTTTGTATTTTCATTCTCGTTTGATTCAAGTATTACTTAAACTTTATTTTATTTATTCAATTACCCTGTGGTTGTTATGAAGGTTATTATTCAATCTCCATGTATTTAAAAAATCAAGTGATTTTTAAAATCTTCCCATTACTGATATGCTTTAATATTATTATTTGATATCTAATTATGCTGTTATTGGGTGGAGCGTTATGTATGAGATATGTATCTATAAGGTCAAACTTGCTGATTGTGTTGTATAGTTCTTCTTTGTGCTTGTCGAGTTTTGTTCTGGTTCTTCTAGTCTTCCCTGAATGTGTTGTATTAGAGACCCACACACTTATTTTTGGAGTTAATTATTTCTCTTCTGCTCTATTAGTGCTTGACTTATGCATTTTGAGGCTTTTGCTTTGAATTATGAGGTATTTATTATGGCTATGTCCTCTTATTCAGTTGACCGATTAGCTGTTACATAATGTCTTCCTCGCCTCTTACGTCAATTTTTGCCCTAAGTCTATTTTATCAGAGATTAATCTTGCCATCTCTGGTCTTTTGGGATTGGCAATCATTTGATTGTGCTGTTGGGAAAGCACTGGCTTGCTCACCTCAAGGCCAGCAATTCAAGCTCTCCAGTCACTCTGTGGGAGAAAGATTAGACTATCTGCCTCCATAAAGACGTGTAGCCTCAAGAGCTTATGGAAGGCCACCGTAAATCAGAATGGACTTGATGGAGCGTGGGTTTGAATATTTAATCCCATTTTATCTTTAGAGTTTCTTGGTTATTGTCAGCTTTATGTCTAAGGTCTGTCTTTTGTAGACAGCATGTGGACATGCCGTCTTTTCCTACCCATTCTACTGCTCTGTGTTTTTGCTTCATGCATTCGCTCCATTGACATTCCGTGCAATGATCCACAGGGAAGAGCCCTGATGGTACAGTGATCCAAATCATCCGCGATTTGATGTCTCCAACAGCTCCGCGAGAGGAAGGCTGGATGTTCTACTCCTGCGAACAATGACAGTCTCAGTAACCCACAGGAGGCCCTTGTGAGTCAGCATGGACTCCGCTGGCAGGGAAAGATCAAGAGGCTTGAATTTGTTGCATGCTTTTGGTTCATCGCTGCAGGTTGTGTTACCTAAATTTCTGTCGGTATTTATTTTGTTTGGAGATTTTCCCGTCATTTTCTTCACTGATGTTGCTTTGGGGTGTACTAAATGTTGCTTTATGGTTCTCCTCATATTTTCATAAAAAGGTATATTCTTATTCTTGGAGGTTACCCTGTCATTTTATTATTTCATCCTGCTTTAAATAATTTGTTTTATTATGAAAATGAATTGACTTCCTCTCCATTTGAAAGTTTTTTGTTTTTGTTTTTTGTTTTTGGGGCATCACTGCCCTCTGGTGGTGGGAGTAGGAGGCCCAGCCTTTGCCCCTGTGGAGCCGCTACCGGAATTGAACCTCCATCCCAGTGGGCTGCAGTCCCTCGCACAACCACTACGCCACCAGGGCTCAGCCCATTTGAAAGTTTTTAATGGCACTCTATTCATTCTCTGTTTTCATTTACAAACTGATGTATCTGATTTTCAATCATGTAGTTCTACATCCAAAGAACTTCTCTTCCTTTTTCTTGTACAGTTGGCCTTGTTTTCACAGATTTCTTTTATTTTTTTTTTTTGTTTTGTTTTGGGTTTTTTGGGGGGGAGGGGAGGGACATCACTGCTGTCTGGTGAGAGTAGGAGGCCCAGCCTTGCTCCTGGAGAGCTGTTTCTGGATTTGAACCTCCAACCCAATGGGCCACAGTCCCACACACGACCACAACACCACCGGGGATCAGCCCTTATTTTAGAGTTGGAAATGTTCTAATTTCATTGCCACATGTGAGGGTCAATTTTTCTGAGTATATCATTCTTTGTCAGTCTCCCCTCCACCCGCCCCCCCCCGCGCCCCCAGAATTTTATGTCACCCCATTACCTTCTTTTATACTTGGTTTCTTCTGAGCAAGCACTTACTCTTATTGATCCCCCTTTGTAGGCCACTATTTTTTTAATCTTGAGCTATTCTGAAGATCCTTTCTTTGTCCAGGGCTTTTGAAAGTTTGACTATTTTATGTCCTGGCTATTTTCTTTTGGTGATCTCCTTTTTGGGAGCTGCCTAAGATTCTTGAACGTATATCTTTACATCATCTTTCATGGTGTAAATCCTTTTTTCCCCCAATTATTCTTGAACATTTTCCCCTGTTTTTATTGTTTCTTCATATTTTAAAATTCCTGATAGCCCAAAGTTATTCCTTTTATAATGTCTTATATAATCCTTAGGTTATCTTATGCTTTGGGGCATATATTCTTTTGTTCTTTTCTTTTCCCTGGCAGAAGAATTCCCTTTAGTATTTCTTTAAGATCGGCCTAATGGTTACATAGTCTTTCATTTCTTTTTATTTCCTTTAAGCGGGAAATGTCCTAATTTGGTTTCTTCATGTGTAATGCTAACCACAAGGTCAGCCATTAGAAACCACCAGTGGCTCCATAGGAGAAAGAGGAGGCTTTGAACTCTCATCAAGAGGTACAGTCGGGCTGAACCCCGGTGGCGCAGTGGTTGAGTGCGGGACTGCGGCCCACGGGGCTGGCAGTTCAAAGCCAGCAGCAGCTCTCCAGGAGCAAGGCTGGACCTCCCACTGCCACCAGAGGGCAGTGATGCATTCCCCCGCTCCCCCCCCCCAAAAAAAAGAGTTCTAGTCGCCCAAGCCCTCGGGAGTAGTTCTACCCTGTCCATATCGAGTCACTAAGAGTTGGGATCCACTCACTTGCAATGAGTATGGTCTGGGAAGGTCTTCTCTGTGCTCTTGGTGACACCATCTCTCCTCTGTCTCATTTCTCTGAGGTCACAGCTCGGTCTCAGGGCACAGGGATCTTGGAACTTAAAGGACGCACCTTGCTCTGGCTCCTTTTCCTTGTTTTGGGAGTAAACTTCCCCACTTTCTGCTTCTGAGTTGACTCATCTTGTACCCCGTGAGATGTCAAAATTGGCCCATCTCCACTTTAGCATTTCCTGCACTCTACATGCATCATTCTACCCCAGCATTTTGTGGGAGAGCTAAAGGTTTGACGAGAAGGGGCCTCTTAT
Source organism: Nesogale talazaci (assembly GCA_004026705.1). Classification (NCBI taxonomy): domain Eukaryota; kingdom Metazoa; phylum Chordata; class Mammalia; order Afrosoricida; family Tenrecidae; genus Nesogale; species Nesogale talazaci. The sequence goes on from PVJH01004225.1 coordinate 72,450, forward strand.
GTAAGTTCGGTGCACATCCCTCAAGAGTTGGAATTTTCCTAGCCCTTCGCGTATTGAGAAGGAGCCCTGGTGCTGGAGTGGTCACACATTGGGCTACACCACCAAGTCACCACCACTCCACTGGAGAGTACTGCAAAGACAAGGCATTTTTCTCTTGTAAAGAGTTATGGTCCTGAGGGAACATCCCTCAGGACTAGTGGTGGAAGTGGTAATTGCCGGGAGAGCAGAGGGAAGGTGGAATAGAAAGAGAGAACCAATTTCAGGGATCTACATATAACCTCCTCTCTGGGGCACGGACAATAGGGAAGCAAATGAAGGGACATATTGGGCAGTGTAATATATGAAAAAGTAATAACAATTTGTAGATTGTTAAGGGTTCGTAGAGGAGGGGGAAAGAGGAAGGGAAATATGGGGAGGTGGAATTGGGGACCTAAGCGGAGGGAGGATGTTTTGAGAGTGATGATGGCAACAAGTGTGCAAATGTGGCCTGCATACAATTGATGTATGTATGGATTGTGAGGGAAGGTATATGAGTCCCCAATAAAATGATTCATTAAAAAGGGGGGGGGTGAGGTGGAAAGAGGAGCTTATACCGAGGGCTCAAGTGGAAAATGTTTGGAAATGAATGTGGCAACATGTGTGCAAATGTGCTTGATACAGGTGATGTATTGAATGTTGTAAGAGCTGTAAGAGCCCCCAATAAAATTATTTTTTTAAAAAAAAGAGTTATGGTCTCAGAAATTCATGGGGGCAGTTCTACCCTGTCCTATAGGGACACTAAGGGTCATGAAGTGTTATAATTGATGCAACAGCAGGGAGTTTGGTTTGGACTGTATAGAGAGTAATTTTAGAGTGTATATTTTTTATTAAGTATGTTTTGGGACTCTGCATTTTAATGAAACTTCATTGAGAATGATGAATGTTGATATTTCTGTTTTAGCAACCATTTAATCTGGCCACAGGTTCAAACCAACTTTGCTTGGGTTGTGGTTCCGATGTCATTTCAGTTTCAAAATATTTTCGATGCTATCCAGCTTTATATTACGTATGTTTCCTCAGTGGTGTCTCTGAAAGTTTTAGACACCTTTTTTGTGGGAATGGTTCCCCCCTGGTGGGAGTAGGAGGCCCACCCTTGCTCCTGGAGAGCTGCTGCTGGATATGAACCACCAACCCTATGGGACGCAGTCCCATACACAACCACTACGCCACCGGGGCTCAGCACCACATTTTATATGCTAAATAGAACCCGTTCTACAGCTCAGAAGTTGTAAGCAATTTTATGTGATACCTTCCAGAGTTCCTCCCTCTCCACAGCTTCTCCTACTTTTCAGTTTCTGGGATCTCTTCTTTTCAAGTCTTCTTTTTTTGTGGATAGAAAACTGAGATTGTAGTTACTATGTTCTGCCACACACTTCCACAACTGCATCCAAGTCTAGGGCAAAGCTATAGGAGAACACCGAAAAACTCAATTAAGAGTTGATCCTCCTGGGAAACACAGCTCTCTTGGGTAGAGGGCAATTTTTGTCTCTTTCGGAGTTTTGGATCCTGTAGACTCCTATTGCTAACAGCCAAAAATACTACCCTGGTTCGCTTGGAGTCTTGGATTCGAGAGAACAGGCAGAAAAAGAGAGAGAGAGAGAGAGAGAGAGAGAGAGAGAGAGAGAGAGAGAGTAAAGCAGGTGTCTACACTCTCTATTAGCATTAGAAAATTTTCCTGCTCCTGTAGTTAGCACTAGTGTATTCTTCTGGGTGTCTTTTTGTACATCTTGGTGCTCACTCCAGAGTGTCTGTAGGTTGAATTTAGACCTGATGATAAATGTAGACCTGGAGAAAAATGGTAAACTTGTAGTCAACTTGGCAGCATTTCAATTACTATTCTATCAATTCCTGGAGGCTGGCTGTTGACTAAGCTTTCAGTGCAGCTTGAACTCATTTGTCACCTCCTGACGTGGTGGAATGTTGACTACTGTTCTTTTGGGATTTTCTTAGGTCTGTCTGTTGACCTCGATCTTATGAATGTTTTCCAGTCGAATCTGATGAGGTGCCAAGTCCTCCCCCAAAATCTATCTTGGGGATTCCTGGAGGCTTCATTGCATCGCTCCCCTTAATGCTATGCTGCACTCCCTTCGTGTTTCACTTGGTATGGAGGGGTTGACCCAGGCACAATTCCCACCCTGGGTCTCCAGAGTTGCCCCCCTAGTGCTATAGGTCAGTGAGGGAACGCTGTTTCTTGTGGTGGGGCCAGCTCCACAGCCCTCTCCTCATTGACTGCTCTGAGCAGGAATGTCATCATTGGGTTGTGGTGGGCCAGGATGTGGTCCCTCTCTCTCCTTTCCTCTTAGTTTGCTCCCATGTGTTCTGAGCAGACCTACCCCTCTCCTGGAGCTGTATCCTCAGTGCTGTCGTCTTGTAGTGCATTCTTCTGGGGAGGGGGTACACGTAGCTGGGATTAGGGCCAGTCCCGCAGACCTCTGTACTGTTTCCCTGCTTCATGCCGGTATATTACTTTGAAGTCTTGGTGCACCAGGTTTGGGTTTAGACCCTCTCTCCCTTTCCTGTAGAGACAAACACTACCCTCCAGATGGGTGAGTTAGTGCCCTGCCCCTCCCCCACAGGTCCTCTCTTCTTTTTTTCTTTTCCCCTTTCTTTTTAGTTGGTTGCCATATAAATCCCGGAGTTGGGTCTGACTGCTTCCAAGTTTTATACACTAACTGGTATTGATGTCTTTTACATCACCACTTTTCTCGCAATATAATGTTGCAAGCAATTTCATGATTTGGGTTTTTTTAAACAATAAAACAATCGGATCAAAGCCTATGTATTCTCTCAGCATTGCATTTGTTTTTATTCAAGAGACCACTGCTTTGTATATTTTACTCTCCTGGATAGTAGAGCATATATAGCAGCAACAAAAATTAATGAAACAATTCTTAATCTTAAAGAGTATTATTTAGTAAGGGACAAATCAGGGAAAACTGCAGCTAAGTTTAGAAGTCATTGTTCATGTGATGTGCAATCATAAATATCTAATATAAGGAAGCATGTCATAGGTACCATAAAAGCAATACAAAATTGAATTGGATCAAAAAATATGTTTTTAGGATGTCATGGGGTTGAAATCGTCATAGAAAAATGACTAACAACTTCAGAATCTCTTTGTAAAGTTGTATAGACTTAATAAATAAGATACTATATGTAAGACACCAAACATTTCTGAGAGAGAATAAGTGCACAATAAATTTTAGGTATTATGTGGCTGAGCCCCGGTAGTGTAGTGGTTGAATGCGGGACTGCAGCCCATTGGCTTGGCCGTTCAAATCCAGCAGCAGCAAGGCTGGGCCTCCCACTCCCACCAGAGGGCAGTGATGCCAAAAAAAAATTTTAGGGATCATGGTAATAAACTCATCCTCGTTGCCAAGAAGTTTATTCCAATGAATAATAGTTCATCTTAAGATTACTTAACATAAATGATCAATGAAGGATAATTTTATCTCAGTCGACAGGTACAAGCCTTGTTTGTTAAATCTTAGATTATAAATGTGAATGCTTTAACTGTCAGGGAAATGGGGAACCCTGGTGTGGTGGCACAATGGGTTAAGCACCAGCCTGCTAACCCAAAGGCTGGCACTTTGAACTCACCAGATGCTCCCCAGGAGAGAGAGGTGTCAAGACTTTTGTAAAGACTGAACGACCTTCAAAACCTTATGGAGCAGTGCTCCTCTGCCCTCGGGTGGCTGTGAGTGATGGTCAACATGAAGTGGCTCATTAAAACATGTCTCAGTGCTGGACATTTTGACCTCGCGTAATGTTCAACTGTTGCGTTTTTTGTTGTTGTTGTTGTTGTTGTTTTAGATAAGAAGCCCTCTTCTCTTATGTAATAGTACTCGCATGTCAACAGCAGTGGAAATGATCCGTACTTTCACAGAAGAAGCTGCACATTTGTCCAGCCAAGCTAAAGCCTATGCAACTTACTGGGATTATCTCGATGACTCCCATTGCAATGTGCACTCTATCAGTATGGAGGAAACCGCCCAGGCCGTGCTTTCAGATATCTCAGAGATTGAATGTGACTTAATGTTGAGAAAATTACTGTGGGATTCACAAGAGGAATGGGGAAAACTCTTTCGGGAATGGAGAAAAAGTTCTCTTCAGAGTATTGATATAGAATCAGTCCAGAGGAGTGTTTCAAAGTGGATGCAAACCATCCTTGTACTAGAAAAAGGTAAAAGTATCTTCCCAAGTTTCCCCATCTAGGATTACACATAAAATGGAGTTGTAGGTAAGCAAAATCACTGCTCTTGGCCTTGTGTCTTCCTCTGTTCCTGTGGGCTCGAGCTACACTGAAGGAGGCTAGGCAGGAAGAAGTTGCCGAAGCAAGAAAGAGATCAAATTTTTGTAAAAATCCTTTTTAAAAAGAGGGCTGAGCCCCAGTGGCGTAAGTGGTTGAGTGCGGGATTGCAGCCCGTGGGCTTGGCAGTTCAAATCCAGTGGCAGCTCTCAGGAGTGGCACTGGGTAGCGCTCACGACCTCCAGAGGCAGTGATGCCCACAAAAAAAAAAAAAAGAAGAAGAACAATTTTTGTATCCTTTATCCTTCAAAAAGTGTTTCCCAAAGTAGTCAGAATACAACTGGAATGATCCAGGGGGTTTCAAAAACAGAGACTGTACTGTGCATTACATTGGTTGTTTTTTTTCTGAAAAAAAAAATAGGCCAAATAAGTTAGGGAACCATTCTCTGAAAGTTATTTCCCAGCACTTCACCTTCCTTCTGGCTCTTCTTAGGGTATGAGGCAAGCTGAAGAATCTATACACAAATCCTAGTTAGAATCTATACACAAATCCTTAGAGCAATTGGGGATGCAAATAAAAATTCATTCTGAGGGGTTTTCCTTAGGCTAATTTTAAAACATGAAATGAATTACTGATACAGAGATGCTACTTCTTCGAGAGAATTCAGTTACTTTGGGGCATTTCAAAAGGAATGTTTTGTCTCACTTGGCAAGTGAATGTCTTTCTTTTTTGATTCCTTCTGCTCTCTCAGCTCTCCCAAGCTGGTCTTTCTTTTCCAGAAAAGACAGAAACACTACCTTATTTTGCTTGGTTTTTAATTGCACAAGAAACATAACAATATCACCAAAAGTTCGAAAAAGAAAAAAAACTGAAGACATGACCTCTAATTTCATCGTGTAAACATAATAATCATTCTGTTATATATATTGTTATATATATGAATAAAAAACAAGTAGGAACTAGCATGTAGACAATGTCTTCTTTTACCATAAAATCTTACTGTTTGCCAAAGTCTAGTGTGACAAAAGTTAAAGTTATTAACTTTTCCCATTTAAGCAGGTGTTTGAAAAACATTTTGTTATTCCACACAGATTTACAAGTGAAGTACACCTGTACAAATAGACATCTCCATCCCCTCCCCTTTTCCTTTGTAAGTTGAATAAAAAGTTCATTAGCGTTCAACCTGCTACTGCATAGATTTTGAGTCCTATACCTATTTTGAGTGGTTTTCCTATACCAGATGACAGACCAATGCTGGTCTATGACTTCATTTCTACAGTTTGGGTCTTAGGATATCTTCTTTCTGAAATGATAGTGATGGTATATTTCTTTCCTTGATTTTCTACTGGACTTCACAAACTTTTAAAGTCCCAGACTTAACGACAGTCTTCAGAAACTATTTGTGTCTGCATGTCTATGTTATCTCAGAAATTAAGAGAACACTGTGGTACCTGACCATTCCTAGTATGAAATGTGCATGATAACATGAGTCCGATGGGTTTGAGTCTTAACTCTCGCTCTCGAGAACCGTATCGCATTTATGTCATCTAGAGTTAATTCTTACAGTCGGGTGATGTTAACAAAAGTTATTCGTTTATAATATGAGTCTTACAGAGAGTCCCTGTGTTATGAATGAAACCTCTTCCTAATTGTGTCATTAGGAATATGGAAATCGGCCATTAAGAATGTGTGGCACAGGGCCCTTATTTAACCTTACGTTTGTGCACGTCAAGGCACTTTGGCAGCAGCATTGGCCGTCTCAGTGAGGTGGGCGGTTCAGATGCAGATCTCTGCCCTTGCAAAGACTGACAGTCTCGGGAAGCCCAAGGAGCGGTGCTGCTCTGCTGCCCTGCTGGGTTTCTATGAGTTGAGATCTACTGTCTGGCCGTAATTTAGGCTCAGTTTCTGGTTTTAGTGCAAACAAAAAAAGGTTAAAAGAATGGCCCGTGATTTAAAAGCTGCATGTGTAGCAAGGGAAGGTGGTTTGGTGAAGAATCGGTTGCAAGGAGAGCTCAATTCAATTCGTTTCCTGATGAGGGCAAGTTTGCATAAACAAAAGCTGAAATGGAGTTTGAGCCAAAGCAAACTGCCTGTGCTGCTCAAAGATGGCAGCGCCCAACTCAAAAAATGGCACCTTTGAAAGTGCCTGACTCTTCAATAAGCTAGTCTAAGCAACATGTTACCGAAAGGGCACACTTTGTCTCTTCTGAGTCTCTCGTCTCAGGACTTCCACCTGTAATTTTTTCTGTTCTGGTTATGGTGACAAGCCACCCAAAGTGTGACAGGAAAAATTTGAACAGGCTCAAAGTACTGTTTAAAGGGCAAGAAGGAGTTCCCCATAAATTAGATATTCATAACCTGGGGCTACTTATATTTTAATGCAAACTAATATCTGATAAATCATGCATTCAACGGCATATTTTAAAATGATGTTTATTTTCTCTCTTTTTTAAAAAAAGAATACGGTTATCGTAAGTTTAATGATTTATCTGTTACTTACAGGCTTGCCTAAAAATGATATGGTAACACATTTTAAGCAATTGGTGACAGATTTTAAACAAGAGCTGCCTATCATCATAGCTCTGGGAAACCCCTGTCTCAAGCCAAGGCATTGGGAGGCTCTCCATGAGATTATTGGAAAGTCAATTTCCCTTGATAAAAACTGTTCAGTAGAGAATCTTCTATCGTTCAAGGTAAGTAGAGTGAGCTTTAAAAGTAGATTGGAATGCCAAAAGAGCTGGTTTTAAGTAGACAAGTAAATCTGCAGGAAATACGAGTCAGAAAAAAGCAAAGTGTATGAGGTTTCTGGGAAAATGGATTCAAAGTAGTAGATTATAGATTATATGAAATTTGCTTCATTAGAGACAATTAGGTTAGCTAATGTGTCACTATTGTCTTTGTGATAAAGGAAATGATAATAAAATAAGAGCAAACAAATAAAAAAGAAACAATAATCATGGAATTTATGTGTGACAAATGAAATAAATGTGTTACTATGAAATGAGCATATCGCAATTTAAGAACGTTGCTTATCAAGAATACACTTTATAGAACTAGATCACACAGACACCCTATTCCATTTTATATAAAATGAAAACATATTGAATATGTTAGGGAAATACTGCCAATGATTTGATATTAAAATTCCACAGTTCACAATTATTTTATTTTGTAGGAAAGTGCTGGTAGAAACCTAGATTGTTCTCCCTCCATAATTTCCATGATTAAAGAAGTTTGCACCTTCATGTCTGGCCTATCCTGAGATTCATTTATGTTTCTAGTTTCACAACTGACAGCTTCTAGAGCAATAAAAAGGAGCCCTGGGGGTGTAGTGGGTTCCAGATGGGACTGCTCACTGTAAGGAAGGCCAGCAGTTCAAAACCACCAGCTCCTCTTGGGAAATGAGTGAAGCTTTCTACTAAAGATTTATAGTCTCAGAATCACACAGGCGCACTTCTTCTGCTCTGAAAACAAATTCAAGTTGAAGCGGAATAAAATACCCTTACATTCAAGAAGCCAAAGTATGACCCTAAATATATACCACCTAAATCTGGAAACCATCTAAAAAATAGACTTGATGTCCTGAACTCTTAAGACCAAAAACCAGAATATTTGTGGGATAATATCAGGCCATCAAATGCATACATCAAGAAATTAATAAATAATTATAAAGAAAGGAAAGAAAAGGCAAACTATGTATCAAAAAAAGACCCTGAAACTTGCTTTTGAGTGTAGAGTAGCTACAGCAAACAGAAGAAAGAATGAAATAAAATAAGTGAACAGAAGATTTCAACAGACAACTTGAGAAAACAATGTAGAGTATAGTAATGACATGTAAAAAGACAGAGTTCAAAAACCACATGAGAAGAACCTGCTCAGATTTTCTCAAGCTAAAGAACTGAAAAGAAAACTCAACTGTAAATTAACACAATTGAAGAAATTCATAGGCAAACAAGTCAATGATACAAAAACCATCAAACGAAGATGGAAGAAATACACAAATGTACACCCGAAAATTGACTTTCATAACAACCACTTCGAAAGTGGAGAACTCCCCCTGCTGGCATGACTACTTCAAGATGGAGGGCAGGGGGAGGGAGAAGGCCATCCACTTGATGCTATACAACACTGAGACAAGTTTGTGACAAATCAACAGACGTTCCACAGGAATAAGAGAAGAACCCTACTGGAAAGCCAGGGTAGGGGAAAGAAACATCTACACCTCATGGACAGCACTGATATTTTTGGCCAGGTGTGATGGGTAAATGGGGAGGAGCCACCTCACATTAGGAGCTTGACTGATCAAACTGGACCCCACTTCAAAGTGCCCTGTACCATCTTACATTGAAAACACCAGTGTGAACTGCACCATGGACGAAGCACTATGGTGACCTTAGACACTGGCCTTACAGGCAACACCTCAGAAAGTGTCATATGTTCATGCACCACTGGCACCAAAGAAAGAAGTTCAAGCTGCAGCAAAGACAGGTGAAAAATAAGTTTCCAGAAACTGATAAAACATCCATTGAGATATTGTAACAAACAAAAGCAATACTGGGCATATGTATTCATATTTGAAAATGTGGAAGACAGATTTCTGGCCAAGCTATTGGAAGTGCTATATTTTACCTGTTCCAAGGAAAAGAGATTAGAATGCATAAATTAAAAACAATATCATTTCTATCACATGCTTGCAAATTTTTGTTAAAGAGAATTTGAAAATGATTACAGCTGTACATTAACAGAAAACTGAAAGAAAGCAAAGCCAAACTCTAAAAAGGGCATGAATCAATAAGAATATGATGATCAGATCTGAGGAAGACTAACAATCTGAGATGTATAGATGACGCAACCTAGTTTGTCAAAAAGTACAGATGACTTGAAGTACTGACGATGGTAAAAGATTACAGTCCTCAATAAGGACATAAAAACATTTCTTACAACTAGATGAATTAAAAACATCATGATAATGCAAAGAAATTAGAATTGTCAAGGATTTCATTTTTTCTAGATCAATAGTCACTATTCATGGAAGTAGTAGTCAAAAACTCAAACCATAAATTGCATTAGAAATGTCACTTCCAAAAAAAAAAAAGATTTCTCTAAAGTCCTAAAAAGCAAGTTGTTTCAATAACCAAGGTAAGGCTGATCTAAGCCATAGTATTTTTATTCACTTCAAATGCAAGCATAGCTGGACAATCAGAAGGGGAAACTGAAGAAAGACTAACATCTAAACTGTGGTATTGGCAAAGAATATTAAATATATCATCAGATTCCCCAAGAATAAACAAATCTGTCCTGGAAGAAATATAACCAGAATGCTTTTTTTAAAAAAGGAAGGATAGCTGGTAAGACTTCATCTCACGGTCTTAAGGATATTAAAAAAAAAAAAGGTCGGAGGAAGATATGATGCTTGGTAAAGTCATCAGAAACCTGGGACTCTCTCAGTGAGGTGGATTGACCAAGCAGTTGCAACAGTGGACTGACAAAGGAATTGCCAGGAGGATGGCACACACGAACTGGGCCGAGTTTTGTTCTTGGTACATAAAATGATAAGTTGAAGGCAATTCCATGGTCCCTAGCCACAAAACCATTGGAAGTCAAATTATTCCACTGTTTTCTTATAATCATCTTTTGAAGACCCATGAAATAGAGACGATGAAAACTAGTCATAGCTGTTCATTGTCTCCATTGAACAACATTATAAAAAAAGAGGAATTAGACATTGTTCTTTAACCCCATGAAGATAGCATGTAAGTAAAGCGGTAGATTCTTCTCCTAAACCAGGGAGGCTCACACTTTTTCAACACTCAAAGTACTTATAAAATGATCAAGTCCAAATGATCTACCAACTACAAAAATGCAAAACATTTATTTTTATTTATGTTGATTATATTTATTCATAAATACATTGAGAGTTCTTTATTTAATATAACACAAACAATGTATGTTTATGTACCTTCCATAATTGCATGAGTCCATATTGCACAACACAACACATTTAACTATGTACATTTTTTTGTCATGACCTGAGCTGACTCTGATGACCTCCACTGAATGGAATGAGCCAGGGAGGCAGAGTCTGGACAGCAGCTGCTGACAGCCAGCCTCAAGCCCACTTACAAGTGATCATCCCAAGTCATGGTGGAATGGTACTTTACTTGGACTTAATGATCTTTATGTGGGAAAAGGCTGACTCAAATAAGTAGAGATGAATAATGCAATCAAGGAGGTAGTATGTTGTCTCCTGTTTGGGTACTTTCCCTCTGCAAGTAAGTTCCAGAACTGTTCACGCTTTCTGGATTTCAGCTGAATGTCAGCTTATAGTGTCAAAATCTCCCATTTCATATGAAAGTGATATGTTTTTGTCTTCTTACTTGATCCAACTCTACTAATTTGAATGCCCTTTCTTTACATTTAGGAGAAAAAAAACAAGGTCTAAAAATTGGCAATAACTTAGCTTGTCAGTTTTGATGCACTTAGCGCAGTTGTTTGTCCATGTGTTTGACACCTAAGATTGCATCTGATTGGCTGTGCAGTATATCATTTAAGGGACACGATTAATGACAGGCTTACATCTATTTTTTTCATGCCATGCCATCTATCCTCACTACGTTTGCAATCGACTGGTAGATCACGATTGATGTCTTGAGAACCTCTGTCCTAAACTGAGGATAAAGGGAAACGATGAAAAGTTGCTATTTTCCCAAAAAAGAAACGTTTGTAGATTTTCTTTTCTTTTTTGGGAAAGCGTTGTCCTTTCGGTTGTCTTCTCTGCATGTGAAAGTTGGACTTAACATTGTGATACTGGAGAAGAAAATAAAAAATACCCTGGATTGCTCAAAGGATAGACATATTTGTCTTAGAAGAAATACAGTCTTCAGTGATCCTTAAGAGGCAAGGATACTTTGTCTTACATACTTTAGACAGGATGTCAGGAGAGACCAGTCCCTGGAGAAAGACATCATATTTGTTAACGTGCAGGGGCAGAGAAAAGAGGAAGGCCATCCAGGAGACAGATGGACACAGTGGCTGCAGCAATGGGCTCAAGCATTGGAACAATTGCAAAGATGGAGCAGGACTGGGCAGTGTTTCTTTCTGCTGTGCAGTCATTATGGGTAGGAATCAACTCAATGCACCTATCAACAATAGCAATGGAAAGCTGGGTCCATTCGAGTTGCAACCTCTCAATGATAATATTTCAAGTGTTATAGGAAATAAAAGCAAATCACACAGTAAGTGGTTGCTATTACTGCACAGAAAAGAAAGCTAACGGAAATACGTAATGTCATCTGCACAAATATGGGAGGCATTATTAACTATTCTCAATTAGATCCAAAGGAAATGAATATTGCTTGAAATTTTCACTGACAAATGTAAAATAGAATGAATGAAAACTGAAAAGGGATAGACATGAAAGATAAGACTTTCTGTTAGCATGTAAACCTAAATAGAATCCGCTTTTCAATGCTTCCAGTGCTTCAGTCCTTCCAAGTGTGCATTTAAATCTTTCATGTAAAATGTATCAGAAATTACTGACTTTGCTGAATGTTAAAAAATAATTGTTTGTTTTAGATATTGCAGTATGAAGATGAAATAAATGAAATATCAAATGCTGCCACTAATGAAGCTGCCCTTGAAAAAACGCTATTTAAATTGATCGATCTTTGGAATACCACCCCTTTACATTTGATTCCTCATTACACAGAGTCTTGCTCTATCCTGATAATTTCTTCGGTAGATGATATACTAGCTCAATTAGAAGAGTCTCAAGTCATACTTGCAACACTTAAAGGATCTTCCTATCTCGGGCCCATTAAGGTAAATAGTATGGGAAAGGGCAACTGTTTTAGCACCTGCTCCTTAATAATGTACGGATTTACAATATTTTTAAAATACTACTTTTTATGAAAAAAATATTGGAAAGTTTGGGTGGGCAAGAAATACTTAGGTCCATATTATTCTCTAAACTATGTAATTTCCTATCAGTGCCAATGCTGCTTTTTCTTAAAGGCATATGAACATTATCCCATCACTGATAGCGTATGTCAAAGAAGATCTTTGGGGTCTTGATTTCTTCTCTCTCTTGTGGATTATAGTCTTCTATTTCATCCAAGTGAACACCTCCCAAAGTCCATTGCTTTATCTTCCTCACGTACCCCTCCCCTAGGCGGGCACTCTTGCAAGTCTTTTCCTTTTGGTTGATAGTCTTTATCTTGTCCTTTTCCCCTGATAAGAGTGGTCTCATAAAATAGTCATCCCTTGGTAATTGGTTGATTTCACTCAGCCTAATGGTCTCCAGGACCACTCATACCATTAAGTGTTTCATAGCATTGTCATTGCTTTTTAGCAAAGAATAGTACCCCACTGTGAAGCACCATATTGTTTTCCACGGTGGTTGCACCATCTTACAGCCCAGCAACAGTGTGTGAAAGTTCCTTTCTCTCCACACCCTCACCAGCGCTGTGGTTTTCTGGGTTTAAAAAAAAAATTGCTATTAAAGCAGGGATGAGATGATACTTCAATATTGTCTTGATATGCATCTCCAGTGACTAATAAGTGCAAGTGTTTATTCTTATGCTTGTTGACAACCTAAATGTCTTCTTTAGTGAAGTGTCTTCCATGTCCTCTGACCTTTTTATGTTGAATTATTTATCTTTTTCTTCTTGAGGTATTGTTATATACATATATATAATTCTTGAGGTACTGCAGTATGTATATATAATTATATATAATTCTTGAGGTATTGCATATATAATTATATATATATAATTAGCCCTTATCTGATACATAACTGAAATTTCCCCCCAATCGGGGGGGGGGGCTCTCTCTTTACTTTTGATGAAATATTTTGATGCATTTGGTTGCACTTAGCTTTTAAGATATGGCAATTATCTAGTTTGTATTCTTCTGTCTCTGTGTGTTCAGTTATGTTTGATAGTGTCCTTACACCATTTACTAGTTTTGTCCTTACTGTATCATGCTGATCTCTGCAATTTCCCGTTTCTATTTAGACCTCTGATCCATTTTGAGTTTGTCTTTGTGTATTGTGTGAGATACAGGTCCTGTTTAACTTTTCTACGAATGGATATCCCCTTTTGATGGCCCCATTTGTTAAAGATGACTTCTTTCTCATTTAATGAGGCATTCAGACAAACTCAGATGGTGATTGGAGTCAGAGCATTTGGCCCTGGAGGGGGATTCTCCCCACTCAGGAGTGTGTGGCAGTCATGTTTCCATCTAGCACGGTGCCTTACACTTGTCTGAGGACGTGGAGAGCCCAAGACATCCGACTATCCATGAGAATTTACCTGCTATCTCAGACAGAGCAGGGGCTCTGCAGGCCTATTATCACCGACTACCGGGTGGGTGCGTGGGACTGACCAGGCGTCTGGTCCCTGGGGCCCTGTGGAACACAGTAGAACTGCACCTTTCTGGTCACGAGCCACTGGGTGGGTATTTCTTTGGTCCCCAGTGAGTGAATCCGATGATTAGGTGATGACTGTTTAAACCAGTTTGTAGAAGTTCAAAGTGGCCACCCTGGGCCAGGCCAGCTGACAATTCATCTGTTCCATCTACGTATCACAAAGACTGTGACCAGATGGGCCGTGTTAAGTGAAATCATAGTAATCATAGGAAAATCATAGGAAAAATTATACACATATAGTGAAATGTTATCAATTCATAATAAAAGAATGAGGGAAAACTTTAAATACTGACTTGTCCCTTTCTAAAAGACACTGCTATGTGAAAAAAGAAAGCTCCAGAACAACATATGTAGTGTGGCTCCTTTTATGTAGAATACCAAAGGCTGTGTCCAAACACACACACACACACACACACACACACACACAACACGCTCAAAGAGAACCAACGAATGTGCATCCCAGACTCTAGTACGCTTCCTCTGATAAGAAGTGGGAAATAAGTCTTGAGTGGCAGTCATCCTAATTTCTATAAATGCATGTAAATAGTTCAAACACTTTATAAAGAGATTTGTATATTTTATACCAAAGAAGAGAAAATTAGATGGGCAAAGCACTTTAAAATTATCCCAAAACTGGGCTGAGCCCCGGTGGTGTAGTGGTTGTGCACGGGACTGTGGCCCACTGGGTTGGAGGTTCAAATCCAGCAGCAAGGCTGGGCCTCCTACTTCCACCACCAGAGGGCAGTGATGTCCAAAAAAAATTATCCCCAAAGTAGTCAAACTTGTATTCATTGATGTGACCTTCCATCTGTTATTTTCTGCGTGCAAGCAGCTGAGCTCAGTTTTTATTATGTGACTCTTCTAGATGAGTATATTTAGAGTTTGCATATGTGTGTTCATAATTGTAGGATCTGGTGGATAAATGGGATGAAAACTTGAATCTCTTCTCTGATACTCTTGAGGAATGGATGATGTGTCAAAGGAATTGGCTTTATCTTGAACCAATCTTTTATTCTTTAGAAATTCAAAGGTAAAAAATATACACAGGTTAAAATGCACAGTGGATCACTTGATTTCTGTAATCCTGTAGGATTCATTTCCTCATTGAAAACTCTAAAACAAAATACTTATAAGCATAGGCAAAGCACTTCCTACTTATTTTATAATTTGTGAAACTTGTATACCATAATCTTATACCTGTGTAAGACATATAAGATCTTTAAAAACTTTGTTATATGGTGCTATTTCCTGACACCTTGTACAAGGTTCTGTAAGAATATATAATTATTCTTGTCTTTTCTACTATGTATAACACAAGGTTCTGTATGTATATCTAATTATTCTTGTGTTTTCTACTATGTTTAATACCTATACACAATAGACATTCAAAAATATCTTAATGATTTAACATAAAGTAGATAACATAAAAATGTTATAACTTATGAATAAATATAATACAAAAGACAATATAGCATAAAAATCCTGTTGCTGATGCAGGTAGAATATATATTTTATTATAGTGCCCCCCTAAATAAAATTATCTCTAATTTTATTTTTAAAGGCAGCTTCCATCGGAAGCAAAACTTTTCTCTCAGGTGATTTCTATGTGGAAAGATATCATGTCAAAAGTACAAAACAAACTGGACGCTTTGCAGATAACTACCTCTGCAGGAATTCTTGAAATTCTGAAAAAATGTAATTTGTATCTTGAAAACATCAAAAAACGTCTGGAGGTAAAATTACATCAATCCTAAAGTGGAGGATTATTTTGTTTTAGAAAGTGTAATGTAGCAAACTGCAGAAAACGAATTGAAATCTGAGTTGTGTTTTTATTCTTTCAAATTGTGGTCATCTATAGTGCTACTGAGCTTACTTTCAAAGTGACAGTGAATGGAACCATCTAAATGACCTTATACAAAGTAGCTAGCTAGTCTTCCTTATTTTGAAGTTTGAAATAATGATAGTACCTATCTTGAAAGTTTTTCTAAATAATGCACTAAGCAAAAGCACATACTCTTTTTAATTAGCATTATCAATATTGTTATGCTGATGAATTCAGAAAAAGGCTGAAAGCTTTTATTTGATTATTTCTTTTACAAAATGCTCGGCTTCAATACATATCATTAAACACCAGATTTTAATATAAAATATTTGTGACATGCAGTTTTATTTTTCTTTGGGAATTCATCTTTTCTTCCTTGGTGAATGCATAGTATTACCTATGATCACCTCTCCCCAGACTATTTGTCTATGATAGCTATAACCTGTAGAAAGTGCTCTGTCAGGAAAATCTTCTTCATTGCAAATCCAAATTCCGGGGTAGTTATAGGGGTCACCTAGAGAGATTCCGGTTCATAGTAGCTAGTTTATGGAACTATCATTAGAATAGGTCTTCCAGTTATTACTAGCATATCTGTTAAGCTTTACTAAGGATCTTCACAAACCTTTCACTTAACAATGAATGGAGTATCTACTGTCTATCAGGCACTGTTGCTATGCACTGGGACTACGCAGATATAAAACATACTCTTTGCTACTATAGAACCCAAAATCTATCAGAGGAAACAATAAAGGTAAAGAAATATCACAATTTAGTAGCTGTTAAACCGATTTGACCTAATAGACTTAAAGAGAACATTTTATCCAACAACTGCACTTTCTACTTTCTTCTCCAGCACCACAATTCAAATGCAGCTATTCTTCTTTGGTCTTCCTTATCTCAGCGAGGCATCAACTAAGTCCACATGGAAGAGCACACCAGCCTGTGTGATCCAAGGATTGTAAATAATGCAATCCACAGCTGAAAGAGGGAATGGTCTCAGAGCTTAACTTGTGAACCCCTGATTTTCTTACGGCTCTGGGTGACCATGGAAGCCCAAATCTGTGTGCAGAGTTCACACATGTATTAAGCTTGTGGTGGATCCTCTGATCATAGTTGAGGGATGTACACGGCCCTTCCACCAGAGATCATTGCAAAGTAGTTTATGGCAAACGGGTCAAATACATAGTATCTTATTAATTGACTT
The DNA here is from genome assembly GCA_004026705.1 of Nesogale talazaci. NCBI lineage: Eukaryota > Metazoa > Chordata > Mammalia > Afrosoricida > Tenrecidae > Nesogale > Nesogale talazaci. The sequence goes on from PVJH01004225.1 coordinate 89,192, forward strand.
CCCTTCTGACTCATTTTAAAGCTCTTTCAGTTTAAAAATAATAAAAAAGGGGGAAAAGGAAATACCTGTACATTAAGCCCCTGGTGACTCTCTTATGACCATGGACCAGGATGCTAATAGCCTTGCTAAGATACAGAATGAATTGGAAAGTGGATTGTTGTAGATCCAGTTCAGTTAAAATTTAGAACCCTATCATTTGATCTCCCTTATGATCCATTTACGTTTATTCTAATATTTAATGTTTTCAACTTTCTTTTGATGAGGTTTTTTGCCTATTTTACTTTGTCATTCTTGTTATTGTTGTTGTTCAGTTGTTTGTTTTTTTACTGTTTTTCTATAAATGAAATCCAAGAGACAGTGACTTGATTAATGGTTCCTTGGGCGTGTGGGTAATGAGTTCCTTGGGGCAGGGGGTAATGAGTAACTAATAACTGTTATACAAGAATGATGAAAATGTTTGTAGTCACATATATATAATTCTTGATGTGATTGATCTAGTCAATTGTTTGATACATGAATCAAAAATTAATGAAACTGTTGGGAAATAAGAACGAAGTGATGTGTAGATTCAATGCAATCCTGATAAAAATTTCAACCGTATTATTGACCAAAAATTGGAAAAGTCGATCATAAATTTTGTGTTAAGCCAAGAGGCCATCAAGCAATTTCGAAGGATGAACTAGGAGGCTAGGAGGACTGATATTTCCTGATTTCAAAACATACTATGGAGCTACAATAATCAAAACAACTTGGTCTTGATAGGATGAAAAATACATAGGCCAATGGAGTAGAATTGAGAATCCAGAAATAATCCTACACATCTGTGGTCCATTGATTTTGGACAAGGCTGGTAAGACCATTTAGTGGAAGGGGAGAAAAGGGCTCTTCAGCCGAGTGTATTAGCTACCACACGGTCAGAGGCAGGGTAAATGGATGGCCTTACCTCCTTCTGAAAACAAAGAAAAGACTTTAAAAGACTGATCTGAAAGCACCTCAGTTTGGGGCAGAAAATGCAGATATTCTTTGCACAGTAGGATATATGGTCGGTCACATGCTGACCTGTAAGATGATGATAATGGCACATAGAAGCATCAGAAGTTTGGGGCATGGGAAAGCAATGCTGATCAGATAAAAATACAGTGCTTTATTAATGGTCGATACTAAGATGGGGTGTGTGAGAGTGGGTGTTGTGAGGATTCTGTCTTTAGTTTGTTTTGTGTTTTGATTTGTTTTCCTTTTGCTTTATTAAAAATTATCTTTAGCACATTAAATAGCTTTCACTGAGCATGGGGTGCTATTTCGAAAGCAAATTTGTATTGCAAGTTTAAGTCTGCGACTTTGACCATGTGAACAAAGGCTCAAATCAGGATGGGATTGATTTCGTGAATATATATCCTGAATGAGATTTCTTTGGGTTCTTCACAGGACTACCTTGACACCAAAAGAACGATTTTTCCGCGATTTTACTTTCTCAGCAATGCCGCACTTCTTCACATTCTTGCTTCCAGTAAAACCCCCGAGTCGGTGCAGGTAAGGCCGTAAACTCTGCTCAGCAATATTCTCCCCTGACCCCATCAGGACTTCATAGCACTCCTTACATATGTTTCTGATTTACAGCCTCATCTGGAGAAATGTTTTGAAAATATAAAACAGTTGATGATCTGCAAACAAGAAATCGGCCCTCCCGCGGTCATGATGCTCATTTCTGCTGAAGGAGAATGTCTTATGCTCCCAAAGTATGATATACATTTTGTAAAACTGTTTACATCTTAAAATCCAATTATATGACATACATTTTGCAAAACTGTTTACATCTTAAAATCCAATTATTTAGCCTTTCTTCTTAGGAATTGCTGATAGATCCAACCAAGTTTGTTAAGCCATTTCTTCAAAGGTGATGTCTTTATGCAAATAAGGTCTTACCGTTCCTCACTCCAAGCAGTAAGCCCTGTTCTTGCCTTTGCTTTAAATTAAAAGTAAAGAAAGGACTCTTCAAACTCCTGGTTCGTTCTAGTTTTCCACTTCCCTTCACGCTATCATGAGAGATCTGCCTTGCTTTCTCCTCTCTCTGTAGTGCTTGCGTCCAGTGTGGCTTTTATCATATGAAGGTAATTTGCCCTTGGCTTGGGGTTGCTGCTGCCTCCACTGACCGCAGACTTCTGATTTAGTCAGGACTGACTCCACAGTTAGCACAAGCCAGCTCCTGTTTCCATGGTGACACAGTGGGTCGACAGGGAGGCTGCTGCTATCCACAAGGCAGCAGTTCAAAACTGCCAGTTGGTCTGAGGGAGAAAGTTGAGGTTTTCTGTTTGTGTAAAGATGTAGAGCCTTGGGCTGAGCCCCGGTGGCTTAATGGTTGACTAGCAGGACTGCGACCCCCTGGGTTGGTGGTTCAAATCCAGCGCAGCTCTCCAGGAGCAAGGCTGGGCCTTCCACTCCCACCAGAGGGCAGTGATGCGCCCCCCCCCAAAAAAAAAAGATTAGAGCCTCAGAAACCCCCAGGCGCAGTTCTCCTCTGTCCTATGGGCTCCTGTGAGTCAGAATTTACTCTGTGGCAGGGATCGTGGTGGCGGTGGTTGTGTGAGGTCCGTCGTTTACACGGCTCCAGTTTGCCAACCTCAGTGAAAGCTCTCTAGCCTCTACCATGTCATTCCTGGTTGAAATTGCTTTAAGAAGACTGCACCCAATCCTTCTGCTCGATAGAAAGCCCAATCTTGCTGTAACCTAAGTTTGAGGTTGAAAGGGTCCAAGGAAGAATCGAAAAATATTTTGTTTTCCAAATTAAGATCTAGAGAAATATAGGCATCCTATAGTATTGTAAACCTAGGGCCTATAAATATTATAAAACTATGTATTAAATCTACTCCGCCTTTAGCTACATCTAAGTAATGAAATGGCTAAAAATAATTTACTTCCCTTTTTCAATTGCAGGAAAATCCGAGTAAGAAGTGCAGTAGAGCAGTGGCTGGTAAATGTAGAGAAAAGCATGTTTGACTTGTTGAAAAAGTAAGTGCCGTTTCAAATCTTAAGGTTATATGGAGATATAAAACTTTTTAGCTCAGTTCGTTATCTGAGCGTTTCGAAACGTTAGCCAATGGAGAGCTAAAAGGTGTCAAGTCCTTTATGACATGGATTTCAATGGAACATGGTGGTGCATTTTCATTCCACTTTCATTTCCTGAATTGTTTTGTTTTGTTTGGCTTATTCTTGTTACTGTTTACAAAAAATCTAGCAACCTAATATGCTGTTTTGAGCAAACACAGAGCTCCCAAGAATGAATTTTCAAAACTGCATTGCTAGCGCAGTCTCACTACACTTCCAGTCTCTGCGGGTGATGCCAACGCTATTGGTCGTGGTTAAGTTTTGACATCTGTATTTGTGAATAGCGTCCTGAGTGCCAGCGGACAGTTTCTAGAGGAAAGTCGGTTTTCATTTACTTTCAAAATCACCACAGATGCCTTACTTTGCCCCTGTGTTCCTCCTGAAATAATGCCATGAGACCCATCTTGTATCATGTCTGGGGCACTTCTATAAATGAGGGCTTTCCCAAAATATATCCAATAAGAGAGATGAACAGTTTTTCATTTGTTGCTCTGGCACTTTTCTGGTTACCAAATCATATCATGTGCTAACTACAATAGTCCTGTCTTGTCTTTGCAATTCCTTAAAAGAATTTCCTTTCTGGGCTGAGCCCCAGTGGCGTAAGTGGTTGAGTGCGGGACTGCAGCCCGCGGGCTTGATGGTTCAAATCCAGCGGTGGCTCTCAGGAGCAGCGCTGGGTAGCGCCCACGAACACCAAAGGCAGTGATGCCCACAAAAAGGAAAAAAAAAGAATTTCCTTTCCATGTTGTTTCAGGAGGTAACTTTTCATGCAAAATGTAGAGATGGCAGTGAACATTCTTCTTTAGTTCCTATTGAAAAACCTTCTAATGTGTCATCACTTGTGATGTTGTTTAGACCCTGGAGCATATATCTTATCAAAGTAAATATGTTTTATTATATTGCTACTTGCAAAGGGTTTTTTGATAATTAAAGAATGTTAGGTCACATCAGATGCTTTTTATAATTCTATTGAGAAAATCAAATATTCTTTTAATTTGTGGATATCGTTTATAAATCTGCTGATATTGACCTTTCCACAATTTTCAAATGTATACCCTTTATTATTTACCTACTATGGTCAACCATACTTTCTCCTTTAAATTGTCATTATTGAAAGATGCCATTAAGTTGGTTCCAATTCACAGCAACAGAACCCTGCAGCAGAACAAAACCCTGCCTGGTCCTGCACCATGCTCAGAATTGTTCTGATGTTTGAGCCAAACGTTGCAGCCACTGCATCTCCTTACAGACCATCCTCTTTTTCACTGCCCTTCCACTGTACCCCGCCTGATGTCTTTCTACAAGATCCGCTCTCTCCTGATGATACGTCCAAGTGCATGAGACAGTCTCTCTCCCTCTGTGGCTCTCAGGAGCACCCTGGCTATACTTCTTTCTTCCAAGACAGTTCTGTGTATTCTTTCAGCAATTGGTAGCAATTGGTAGTTCCAAGATTCTTCACTAACACCATGGTTCAAACGCATCCATTTTCCCCTAGTTTCCTTTATTCGGTTTCCAACTTTCCCATGCATATGAGGCAATTGAAAACACCTCGGTGCTCAAGATAACATTCTCAGTACTGTAAAGAGAGAGGTCTTGTGCAGCAGATTTACCCAATGCAACGTGCTTTTCTTTTTATCTCTTAACAGTTAATTTTGTGAGCATTGATTGTGGATCCAAGCAAGGTGAATTTTTTTTAATATAGCTTTGATAATTTTGCTTTTGTATTCTTTAATATGCATCATTTACTTTTATTCTGTGATGGCTGGAGGTGATTTTTGCCAGTTCCAGTGAATTTTTATTTCTTTATTTCTGTCTTGTATGCACTTGGAACACTCAGGCCCATGAACTGTGTAACCGGACCCCTTTACCCTTTGGAGTTCAGAGAGTTAATCCAAATGAGAGACTCCCTTTCTGCTTTCCTGTCGTTTTGGCAGGCGCTCTCGTGGAGAAGTGGGTGACACATTGGTCTGCTAACCACAAGTTCAGCAATTTGACATCACCATCTGCTCTGTGGGAAAGAGCTTTAAATCCCTATAAAGGTTTACAATCTTGGAACCCCACAAGGGCACCTCAGTTTTGTCCCAGGGGATTGCTGTGAGCTGGAATCAACTCAGTGACAAGGGGGCTTGATCGTTTTGGCAGGACCTAGGTTCCTGCGTGGTGGGGTTGGTTCACATGGTGGACTGCCATCCATAAAGCTGTAAGTCCAATACATCCAGGGAAAATAAGTGATGGTATCCATTCTAATAATGACCCATTGGATATCTTATGGAGCAGGTCTACTCTGATCTACAAGGGCTACCTTGGGTCAGAGTCCATTGAACGGAAGTTAATGTGGGGAACATCCCTGTAGGGAGAGGGGAGGAACACTAGAACTGAGTGTGATTATGTTTATATGACTCATCTTTTATTATTTTATTGGGGGCTATTACAGCCCTTATAGCAATCCACCCAATCATCCTTTGTACATCCTACTCATTTTAAAAGCGATTTAGCTATGAAAATGTATGATATGTGAATACGATATCAAGAAAAACGCCAAAAAAGACAAAGAAGGAGGAAGGAGATCAAACTTGACCAATAGTAACTATGGGTGAAGGGGAAAGAGGTGTTGCTTAGTGGGCATTGAGTTTATGTCAATGGTGATGGACTCATTTGTAAAGGATATCAACAATGGTTGGGCAGCATTAAGAGTATAATCGATTCCTCTAAATTATACAAGTAGTCATTGGGGATTGGAGAATATTTTATTGTGCATATTTTCCCACCATTAGAAAAAATACATGAATAGCAATGAGCAAAAAGAAGAAGAAAATGTTCTAGCATTGAATATGGTGATAATTGTATAAGTGTTCTTCATATGAATGAATTATTGGATTGATGGCATGTGGATGAAGTGCTAATACAACTTAGAAAGAATAGATATGTTCTAAAATAGTTTCTACCTTTTACTTTGTTTTCTTATCCTTATTCTACTTTAGTTTTTTTTTCTTTTTTAGAATTCCTCAGAATTCTATTCTATTCTCCACATGCCTTAACTTTTTACCTTTGTGCCCTTACATACTAATTTTCAGGGGAAAACATTTTTATTTTCATACTTCACCATTGAGCAATTCAACGCAACACTTGATTTTCAAAGATAATTTATTTTTTCTAGCGACATTTTTGTTGTTGAGAGGGGTGGCAAATAATAATATTTATCCTACTTTACTAAACTCTATATGAGTTTCATATAGGTACATTTTTTTAAAAGAAAAGGAAGACGCCATATACGTCTTAGAGGAAAGTAAGTGAATACTTGTGCTGAGACTATCTGGACCATGAGATAAATGATAGTCTAGCCAACATAAATGATGGATCAGTTTGACTCCATACATATAGAAATTTTAAAAGTCTGTGTAAAGAAAACCAGGCAATATCTAAATGTCTACTGATGACATAGCAATCTTGATTTTTTGTGGACATTTTCCACAAGTCTTACATTCTCCATTATAAACTATTTTTAAAGCTAAATGCAGGAGTTCTCTGCTACAGTTCATTTTGTGTGTTTTCAGTCTCATATGCTATCTTACAGAAATTATTTTAGTTGCTAATTTTGTCATAGATAGTATTAGCAATTTAAAGCTAATATGTCATCTCCTAACATAACATACTTATATTTTACCTTTCCAGAAACTCAATGACCTGATTGGAGAAGGGCAGATTATATTAAAGGGGAATTTAAGGAATATGCACTAAGCATAAGCCCTGGTGGCACTTTAACTCAACCCTGGGCTGCTAACTGGAAGCTTAGTTATTTGAATCCACCCAGCATATCCTCAGAGAAAGATTTAGTGGTCTGCTCCCTGAACTATGACAGCTTTGGAAACTCTATGAGGCAATTCAATTCTGCCACAGTGGCCACTGTGAGTTGAAATTAACTCAGTGGCCCCTAACAATAGCGCATCTCTTTTAATTCTATCCAAAAACTAAACATGTTGCCATCAAGTTGATTCCAATAGGTAGGACCCAACACATGGATTCCAAGACTAAACTTTTAGGGGAACAGGTGGCCTTATCTTCCTCCCTCCGAATGGCTAGTGGATTTGAACCAATGATCTTGAGGTTAGTTGGTCAAGACTTAATCCACAGTATCATCAGAGCTCCTAAATTAAAACAAAAATAAAGTGGGAAATTTCCCTGAGACCTTGTCAGGCTCGATCCTTTTTAGTGGTCAAATTGTGTGATCAGAGATACACACTATAACAGTTTTTGTTTGTAGATTTGTAAGTCATGGACTTGAAGAGTGGAACAACCCATGTTTTTCCACGTGGGTGGTATCTCATCCAGGACAAGTCGTACTCACTGTGGTAAGTTAATTCTGCTTTTAAAAGCATTCATAGATCATTAGTTTGTGGCTACAGTGCAAAGAAAGTGACTACTACTTTTTAAATAACCATTATTAAGGATACTGGTATCCATGATGTACTTTGAAATGCATTTAAAAAAAAACGTGGTAGTGATGGATGGGCAGCTGAGCAGACTTACATGAAATAGAGTAACAATTTTAGAATGTAATTGTTGAGTGTATAGTTATGTGCTGTATAATTCCATCAACTCTTCTATAATGATGAAAATATTCTTGACAGAGTGTTTTGAGAGGACAAACCATACATTGATTCCCTGAGATGTTACTATGTCATGAATGTATCTATTAAATTTCTATGGCTCCTACAAAAACATTACCACATGTCAAACAGCACAAATTATTATAATACAGTCTTATAGGCTAAAAGTCCAATACCTATCCTACTGGCCTAAAATCAAGGTACTATATTTCAAGCAAATTTCCAGAAGGTACAAGTTGGCTATCTTCACAGCCATTATTTTGCCTCCCACATGCATTTTTATCTATTTATACTTTTACGGGAGCTCAAAAGAGAAGGAGAACCAGAAAAGTGCAATGGGAAAAAAATAAATAATTTTTAAGTGCAATGGATAGAAAGCCAATATAGTGAGATGCCCTGACTAAATGTGTGCAGTCAGCAAAGAGACATAAGGAAAGATGTCAAGAAACATCAACATACAAGGAGTGGACAAAGTAAGGGAAGTCCATGAAAAGGACTGGAAAAAGTAGCTAAGACACAAGAAAGAAAGGGTGAGAAAGAGAATTTTCATGGAAACTAAAAGAGGACAGAGAATTTTTCATGTTTGCTTTCTTTATTTTTCCTAGAAAATTCATGTCACTTAATAATGAGGACTAACACCAAAGTTCTCCTGAAATGTTGAAGTTAGATGCTATATTGTCCTAGGTTGCTATGAAATATTATTAACATCTGCTTGACCTAATAGCTCTCTATTCAATTTAAAAACAGCATCATGTCTTTTATGTTATCTTCATCCACCAAAATCTTCAAGTAATTTAAAGGTAGTCTAGGATTGTACACCCAAATTCTGATTCTCAAAGCTCCTTGGTCCCCCAGCTGGACCACTTATTTGAATCATATAATTCAAATCTCTAAGGTATTAATTTGAAAGAGAGACTTGTTTTAGACTATTACCTATTTGCTATGCCCCCCAAAAGAGATAATGTCTCAACCTGCACATTTCTATAGTGTCACAGGGCTTCAGGTAATCAAATCTGCTCTACAAAGAAAGACTGTCTCTAGATTGCTGATGCTGTAAACATGGTTAATAAGAAAAAGCCTCCTGGATTCTATTTCCAGAAATACTTTAGGATAGACTTCAGCATCAATCATCAAACATACACTGTATGAAAGATCATCCGTGAGTTTTACTCATAGTGAAACTATAAGCCAGGATAGAACTGTCCCTGTGCGTTTCTGAGACTGTAACTCTTGTTGTTGTTGTTGTTGTTGTTTTTCACCTTTTGATAGAGGTTTCTTTGCTTTCTTCTTTTTTAAATCATTTTGTTGGGGGCTCTTACAGCTCTTATCACATTCCCTACGTCAATTATATCTAGCATATTTGTACATATGTTGCCATCATGATTTTCTAAACATTTGCTTTCAATTTGAGCCCTTGGTATCAGCTCCTCTTTTTTTTCCCTCTCTCCCCCATGCACCCTTGTGATCCCCTTGATAAATTAAAAATTATTATGGTTTTCATATTTTATACCAATCACTATATCTCCCTTTACCCACTTTTCTACTATTTATCCCACTTGCTGCCGAATTATGCAATCCATCGTTGCTTTTGGTAGTCAATGATCCCCCTTCCTCCTTGGCACACCTCCCCCCTACCCTCCTAGTTTCACTACTCCCATTTCTGTTCCTGAGGGGTTTATCTGACCTGGATTCCATGTATTGTGAGCTCTTACCTGAGCAGTGTGTATGCTCCAGTCTAGCCAGAATTAAAGGCAGAACTGGGGTCATGATAGTGAGGAAACCTCAAAGAACCAGAGAAATGTTGTGTTTTTCTTCAGTGCTATACTGTACCATGGTTGATTCATCCCTTCCTTGTGACCTTTCTGTGAGTGTGTGTCCTATTGCCTACAGATGGGTTTTCAGTCTCTGCTCTGACCCCCCTCATTCTCAACAATATGGGAGGGAGTGTTGTTTGGGGTCTTCTGTGCCTATTATCTGATTCCATCCACACCTTATGATCACACAGGCTGGTGCGCTTTTTTTCCCTTGTGGTGTTGTTGCATCTCTGTTAGATGGCTGCTTGTTTAATTCCAAGTCTTTAAGACCCCAAATGCAATAGCCAGGCATCATCTTTCTGCACCACATTTGTTTGTGTGCCCATTATGTCTTCAGCAATCATGTTGGGAGGTTGAGCATCTCAGAATGCTAAGTGTTCTTGCATTGAGGGAGGGCTTGAGCAGAGACCCAAAGTCCATCATCTTTCTCAATATATTGCCATATAACTATATATACATAGGCCAATACCTCTACTTTTATGAATTAATGTAGTTACATTAGTGCACACCTATGTTTATACCTCTATCCATAGCTTTGCTTCCTAGATCTTTCTTCTGCTTCCTTTTACCTTCCTTCTGCCCCACTGTGATGCTCACCCTTCTTCTTCCTCTTAGCAATTCCTCTCTGCTAAATTGCTATTGCTCTAACACCATCAGAATCTCTATGTCCTTCTCCTCATTGTTGCTTTTCATTCCCCAGTTGCACCCCCTCTCTATGGCATTGGTTTGCTCACCACACCTTTCCCTGCTGCCTCCTTCGCTGAGGTTCTTCTGGAATCGTTGGTCCTGTTGCTTTCTCCTAGGACTTGCTTCTCATGCCTATCTTATATCGGTAGGAAAGCGACAATTACAGAGGGACAAAACAAAAGATTTAAAAAAGAGAGAGAAAGAAAAAACCCTATTGAACAAAAAAGCATACGTAATTCCAGGTCTATCTGCTGACCTGTATGACCATTTTCCTATCTGTCCTGGGGTGGGGCGGGGGAGGGGGGGTGGTGTTCTAAGAACTTTCCCCTCCTAGCCTGAAGTTTATTTTGAGGGCTTCTCACGGTTTTGTGGCTTGGTTTTTCTCCCATTACTGATGTGCTATATTTCTTTCTTGGTCCACCCCGATGAGGGGGTGGTCAGACCGGACTCACTTCTTACTGTGTGTAAGAATATTGTCCTCTGTCACGGTATGCTCCAGCAAGGGAACATCATATCTAGAGCTGTTGTTGGCCTTCCAGTCTTCTCTGTGCCCCAGTAGCTGCGTGCAGCTAATCCTCAGGACTTGGTGTGCCCTAGTTCCTCGCTCGCTCTCTCTCTTTCCTTCTTGGTTTGCTTCTGGGCATGACAGGACAGCCTCCTCCCCAACCTGTAGGCTTAGTGTTGCCCTCCATAGTACCTACTGCTGAGGGGTAGTGAGGAATATCAGCTTAGGTCTGATTGGGGGCAGCCCTGTAGACCTTTCTGTCCATGAGTTGCTCCATGCACTTACATTGCCCTCACAGTTTGATGTGCCATGGTGGCTCAACTCCCATTTGCACTCAACTCCCATGTGCACTCAACTCCCATTTCTGTGGAGACATAAACAACACCCTCCCTCTGGGTGAATCTGTGCTCTGCTCTCTCAGTGCCATCATCTGCCTCTTTCTTTCCCTCCCCTTGCTCCGCCCTTCCCCTTTTTTGTGTTGGAATGACAATGATATCCTTGGGTTTGGTCTTTCTCCCCATGTTACCCTGTAAAGTGTAAGGCAAATAGGTTTTCTTCTATACCTATTGTGTTGGATATACTCGTCTCAGTGGACTTTGTATTTGTCCTTTTATGGTTGGCTAAATTCACTTAACATAATTTTCTCCAACTCTTCCTATGAGACAATGTGCTTCGTGTGACCATCAGTGTTTCTTAGTTATGTGTAGTACTCCATTGTGTTCACATGCCAGAGTTTCCTGATCCATTCATCTATCAATGGAAATTTAGGTTGTTTCCATCCCTTTGCGATTGTGAATTGTACCCCATAAACATTGAGGTCTATTTCTTATCTTTTCTAGGTATATGCCCAGTAGAGGGACTACTGGGTCATAAGGTAAATCAGTTTCCATTTGATGTAAATATTGCCAGACGGCTTTCCACAGTGGTTGTCTATACCCTTGAACATTTAGTGCTGTCTGATTTTCTGGTTTGGACTACCATGAAGGGTGTTATATGAGAGCTTATGGTTGTTTTCATTTGCATTTCTCTGATGGCTAATGATTGGGAGCATTTTCTCATGTGCTTAAGGCCATTTGGGTCCTCTCCCTAGTGAAACATGTTTAGGTCTTTTTCCACTTCCTCAGGGGCTTAACTGTTTTCTTCTTTCTTCAGGTTAGGAGGGTATTGTAGATTTTAGTAATAAGCCCTTAGTCTCTTGTGTCATTGCTAATAATCCTCTCCCAGTCTGTGAGTCCTCTTGTTACTATCTTGGTGAAGTCTTTTGATGCACACAGGTGTTTTATACTTTATATACCCCACTTTATTGATTTCAGTTCCACCTATGTGTGTACCCTTCCCTATTGCGGTTAGCCTATGTTTTCCCAGAAGCAAGGTTCTTGGTTTGTCCCAATTTCTTCATTAATGGTCCTGAGAGATTGGGGTTTCATGTCTAGGTTTGTGATCCACTTTGAGTTTCTTCTTGCACATGGGATGAGATAAGCACCTTATTTCATTTTTCTACAAGTGGATAGCCATTGTTTCCAGCACCAGTTGTTAAAGAGGGCATCCATCTTCCACTTGATGCTTTTGGGACGCTTGCTGTAAATCAGTTGTCTATATGATGATGGTTTTATTTCTGGGTTTCTGTTATTTTTCCGTTGATCTGAGTATCCGTCATTATTCCAGTACCATGCTATTTTGACCACTGTGGCTGTGTAGTATGTGTAGTAAGGTAAGGTGAGCCCTCAAATTTTGTCCTCCTTCTTGAGGAGTTCTCTCCTAATTGTGGACCTCTTCCTTGTCCATATAAAATTGGTGGTCAAGTTCTCTAATTCTTTAAAGAAGATTGCTGGTATCTGAATTGAGTAGCATTAAACTTTTATAGTGTGTTGGGTAAGATTGACGTCTTTACTATATCGAGTCTTCCAATCCATGAGCATCGGATAGTCTTCCATTTGTGAATGTAGTAGAGTTCTGTAGTTTTCTTTGTAAACATCTTTTGGGTTTTTTTTGTTGTTGTTGGACATATCCCTAGATATTTCTATTTGTTCTTGGCTATTGTGAAGGGTACTGCCTTCTTGATCTCCTCTTCCCTGATCTTGTACAATGTATACAGCAAAACAATAGACTTTGGTGTGTTGATCTAGTATCCTGCCACTGTTCTGTATTCCTCCAACACTGTGGAGCTTTGGGGCTTTCAATGTATAAAAATCATGTTGTCTGCAAATAGTGATAGTTTCACCTCCTCCTCTCGCAGATGGATACCTTTCACTGCCTTATATTGTTAGATAGGACATCGAGTACGATGTTGAAAAGAAGTGGAGGGACAAAGGGCATCCTTGTCTCATCTTTTTCAGTAGGATTGTTTTTTATCTTTTCTCCATTGACTCTCATGTTTGCTATTGGCTTTTTATAAGTCGTTTGCATTAACTTGAGAAATTTCCTTCCATTCCTATCGTCTTCAGTGTCTTAATTAGAAATGGGTGTTGAATATTGTCAAGTGCTTATTTTGTGTCTACTGATTATGCTTTTCTGATCAATGTAGCAAATAGTATTGATGGACCTCTGGATGTTACACCGTGCCCGCACTCTGAAATGAATCCCATCTAATTATGATTTGTTTTCTAAAGTTGCTCTTGGAAATTTTCTACTCAGGTCTTTGACTTCATTTTTTCATCTATTTGCGTTAGCTGCTCTGTGATGAAGTTTGAGTGTCTCTTCTGACATCCACTTTGATCTTTTCCTTCTTTTCTGTCTTTTTAATGACCTTTGGCTTTTGTCATGAATGATGTCCTTGATGTCCTCCCATAGATCATTAGGTCTTCTATCATTAGTGTTCAATGTGTCCCATCAAGATGTCTATTCTCCAGATGCTCTCAACATTCAGGTGGAATAGACTCATGTTTGTATTTGGTTCTTGTGAACCGGGATCCGTGGTGGCATAGTGATTACATGGAGGGCTACTACTAACTTAAGGTCAGCAATTCAAAACCACCAGCCATTTCCTCAGGAAAAGTCTGCTCTTTTGACATCTAAAAAGAGTTGCAGACTTGGAAACTCCTAGGAGCAGTTCTACCTCATAGGGCCATTATGAGTCAGAATGAACGCAATGGCAGAATTTTGTTCTTTTGGTTTGTGCTCTTTTTAATTTTTCTTAACTTTGGACGACTTATCTCTAGGCAGTAGATGATCTGTCCACAATCAGCCACTAGTCTGGTTTTAGCTGCTGATATTGAGCTTCCCCATGATCTCTTCCCACAGATGTCGTCAATTTGATTTCTGTCTAAGCCATCTGAAGCCTGTCTATGTGCATAGTCAATGTTTGCCTTGTTGAAGAAATGTATTTTTTAATGAGCAAGTCATTGGTCTTGCAAAATTATATCCTGAAATCTCTAGCTTCTTTTTTATTACTAAGGCATATTTTCCCATTTATTGTTACTTCTTTGTTTCCAATTTTTGCATTCATATCACCAATAATTATCAATGTTCCTTGATTGAATATTTGATCAGTCTCCAACTAAAGATATTGGCAGAATTCTTCAGTTTCTTTATCACTTGCTTTCATGGTCGATACACAAATTTGAACAATGGTTGTATTGATTGGATTTCCTTGAATTTGGATAGATATAGTCTTATCAGCATTGTCCTTCAAAATAGACCTTTAAATGTCTTTTCTAACAATGAGTGCGATGTCATTCCTCTTGATCGTGTCATTCTTAGCATAGTAAATTATATGATTGTTTTTATTCAGAATGGCCAGTACCAGTCTATTTCAGTTCACTATGTCTAGATATCGATCTTTATGCCTTCCATTTCATTTTCTGACAACTTGTGATTTACCTAGATTTGTACTTTGTACATCCAAGTTCATATTATTAATAGATTTTTGCTGCTGTTTCTTTTTACTTTGGCTTGGCCACATCATACCATGAAGATCCTGAAGGCTTTGACCATTCTTGTCACCAGGGTTAACTCTAGTTTAAAAAAGCAGCTCCTCTTCTGTCACATTTCAAGTGCCTTCCAACCCAAGAAACCTAAACTGTAGCACTATCTCTGATAATGTTCTACATCCATTCATTGGGCCTTCAATATCTGACAGTGTTTCCATTTTGTGCATAAGGTTTTCAGCAGCTAGTTCCTCTGAAGTGGGAAGCCAAGTCCTCTTTCATCGTCTGTTCTTTGCATGGAACTCTGTTGAAACCAATACCCTTTGGGTAATCCTGCTGGTATTTGAAATACCAGTGTCATATGTTCCATCATCACACCAATTGACAAGCCACCACCATACAACGAACTGGCAGACAAATGGTGTTCTCTAAAAGTAGATAATTTATATACATAAATAGATATCAGTGAATACAGAATTATGGTGGATGCCTAAGGAAATTTTTATTTTATCTTTATTATTAGGTATTCCTATTACAGGTTATATATTAAGCTTTTTCTATTTATCACAAGTGCCACCTATAAGTTTTATTCACTAATTGGTATTGATGTTTATTGAATCACCACATTGCAAGAATGACAAACTGAGAGACAGGTGATGGTTTTCAAAAGTGCCGCCATTTCAATGCATTGATTCTTCTCCAATCTTCTCTATTCACTGTGTATTTTTCATAAACATTTTACGCAATTGAAAATGCCACACACACCAGTTTATGTTAAATGCCTCAGATACCTGCTGACCACATGTTGAATGATTAATCGGATTAGTGTATCGCTAAGCTTTTAAGGCAGTGGTATTCTGAATAGAAAGTCATTGTAGATTAAATCTAGGATAAGCCAAAAATGGAATCTACCTCCTGCAAACATTTCTTTTTAAGTGATTTTTTTTCAAGTGATTTTTTTCTTCTTCAACTCTGCTCCTTTTGTCTTTCTCTCTGCTCACTTCATTTCTTCCTTCTTCATCTTCGCTTTCACCAGTTTCCTTTGTTACCATTCCCAGCTTATTGTTTATACTTATGATGAATGAATTAACAATGCAGGATCTAGAAAGTGCAAATATTGGCGATACCTTCTTTAAACGAATGTAGGCCCTCACAGATATTAAGTTTCAATCTTTAACCCTCAAATGTACACAAATGTGTGGATTTTCTCACATATGGGCAATTATACTCACACCTAAATGCACGCCACATACATTTCATGAAAACATGTTTTAATTTTAAAATATTTGCTTTATTGATCATATTCTTATTTTCCCTTTTCAGAGCCAGATTATGTTTAATAATGATTGTGTCAAAAGTTTTTTGAGTTCTGATCCAAGAGGAGATTTGGGAAAAGTTCATGCTGATGTGATAGATCATCTAGAAGAGATTACGGAGCTGGTTGTGTTGAATATTAATAACTCTCGAACAAAAGCTGTTCTGGGTTCATTACTTATCCTTTATGTGCACTGCAGAGACATAGTGAAAGATTTACTGCTTAAGAATATCTTTGATGAAAAGGATTTTGAGTGGGCAAGGTAGGTGCATCCAAATAAGAACATTAGATAAAAATATTCCTTAGAGACTTAGCTTTAGATAAACTGATTCTTTGCTTCAAACTTGGTCTGACACATCTACATTTGCTGGTATTTACAGAAACTCTAAGCAAGTGAAATTAATTTAAGTGCCACATTCCTGTGCTTTATTGTCTCTTTGGTTCAGTCACTCCCTTTATTTTTAATTCTTGGCTTATTTACATAATTTTATATCTGTATTTTCCCTTTGCCATAGAAGTAAAGGGGTAATTCTATTCTATTTTTATTTTTGGAGATACTGGTGTTTTTGTTATGTTTTGTTTTGTTTTGTTTTGTTGCTAAGCCCTGGTGGCCTAGTGGTTGTGTGCAGAACTGCAGCCCACAGGGCTGATAGTTCAAATCCAGCAACAGCTCTCCAGGAGCAAGGCTGGGCTTCCTACTCTCATCAGGGCAGTAATGCAAAAAAAAAAAAGAAGAAGAACAAAAAGACACTTGTCAATTTTCAATATCAAAACAGTTGTGCTATTGATTTCCCAGCTGACTCACAAAGAAGAAAGCACCAAATGAGAGTACATTTTAAAGCAGTAAGCCGCAGGGTGCATATGTAACACACCTCCTAGAAACCTCAGCAAAAGGGGACCTTGGAGGAAAGAGGGCTTTTACAACATCAGCACACTACCAAGGGGGGAGTCGCTTTCAGTGGGTAATGAGAGCAGCTCTTCCTCAGCCTTTTTCCCCCCTTTCTTGCATGCCAACAATGCTGAAGCAGACTGACTTGGGGAACATTCTGGAGAACCTTACCAGACCATCCCTTAACTCCTACCTCCTACCCAGATCAGCTTTTAAATGGATGACAGAATAGAGTCCAGATGGGATCGAGCATAGAATTCCTATAATAAATGTGACATTATAAATTCTTGAATTCATCTTTTTCTAAAAACTCTGTCTGAAAAAAACTTTACATAGATAAATAAGCATCTAACTTGCATCCATTAAGCTCTTTCGTTCTCCAGAAAAGTTCATTTGTGACGACGTTGTGCACTTAGCATACATTTCTGTATTTTGGGCATGACAGTTTCCTTTAAGCCGTTGGGGAAATAGAGCAGGAAGATACTTTATTTGACTGAACCCCCTGCTAAATATAATTTCCATGAGAATTTTATATTTGCATGTATGCATATTCTAATTTTACTGTCATTCGCTTGTAAACTTTCTCAAATGCCCAAGAAAATGTACAGAGTTTATAGAGCATCAACCTAGAAAAGTATGATGTGTCCTGGGAACTTTCTCCTACCTTTCTTTAAAAGTGAAAATTTAATAATAGTCAAGTCTGTATAGAAGGGTAAAACAGGAAGAAAGACTTTAATACCATTCAGTAAAATGTGATGCAAGATACTTATATTTTTTATGAGGAAATCACAGAAATTTACAACATCTGTCAGACAGCAAGCAATACCACCTCAATATATTTCACCATTTTAACTTTAGTCACATTCAGTGACTTGGCTTTGGAAAGATAGGTTTCGATCAGTTGCTTTGGCAAAAAGCAAATGTCTCTTGTAAATGAGTAAGGTTGGCAGTAGTCAATCTGACTCTAAATGCAAACAAACTGTGCAGTGAACCTGATAAAAGTCACTGTTTTTTAAGGATAACAAATTTCTCTCACTCTATGTGCATAATTTTTTTTCAAATAGCTCATTATTTCATTAAGACAAAGGCACGTATCAAACTTTTGGACAGTTAAATAAAAGGTACAGTTGGATATTTGTTTTGCCCTGAGGTCCTTGCCACCACTCTTCGATTGGTTAGTTCTACTGTGCAATTGTGCAATTATGCTGTGGAAGCTTTACAATGGCTGTGACGGTCATGTGCTTATGTTAATTTCATGATTGAGGTGTAGGGGTGGAATCTAGCCTGTTAATCTGGAGATAGCCATTGAGTAACCAGTGAGGCGTCCGGGTGGGCCTGGCTTTCTCCTGAGACTTCTGGGAAATCTCACGATATTTCCCTCATGGAGATGAGAAGCTATCTCCCCAGTTGTTGGGAGTTAGTGTCAGAGACGATGAACTACAGACAAGACAAGGTGGCAGTGTCCCAGAAGCTTAAGGAGCCGCAGGAGAAGCCACACGACCTTACCCTGATGGAACCAGACCTCTGAAGCTGGAGAAGCCACATGGAGAGCCCTGCCAGCACTGAGTTCCTTCTACCACCACTGGATGCTGATGATGGACCCTGAGTCCTGGAAGTGAGGACCCATGGGGAGACCCCTGCCAGTGCTGGGACTCTGCACCCTCTGACCTGTGACTTCGTGAGTCGGAAGGAGACTTTATAGACTGGTATCGGGCATATGGGCCAATATCGGACTTATGACTTTGAAATGGCCTGGGTTGGGATGCTTTCTCAATGTTCCATTCATTTTATATATAAACTGTACCCTTATACCTCTATACGTGTCTATCAATTTGTTTCTCTAGTCTACCTGCACTAACACAATGGCTATTTTAAATACAAGAGGCTTCAGAAAGCTAGTGGGAAATGGAATTCAAAGTAAATGAATTTTTCACAAGATTCTTAAAGTTGCCTCATATACTGGGCACGTTTCGATGGAGTTTCCAGACTGAGACCGATTAGGAAGTAGGAAAAGGTAAGCCGCTTCTGAAAATTGACAACAGAAAACATTGTAACAGTGGAACATTTTCTGATATCATGTTGGAAGTGAGGCCCTAAGTTTGGAAGGAACTCAAAATATAACTGGTGAAAAATTGCCTCCTCAAAATAGAGTCAACCTTAATGATGCAAATGAAGCAAAGCTTTAGAGATCTTCATCTGCTGTAAGAGAACCACTCAAAATAGGGGGGAAAACCCCCCACAAAACTACAAACATCCTTAATAGTTGGAATGTGGATTGCATAAAATTTGAATCCCTTAAAATTGGAAATTCCTAAAAGTTCAGATAAATATTGGTATCACAGGCCGAACGCTGCTGTTTGTCCGTTGTTGTACTATGGTGACTCACATGCTGCCGTGATGTTGGAAGCTTTGACACTGGTACTCCAAATACCATTAGGGTCGTACATGGTGAAGAGGTTACCACAGAGCTTCCACTGTGGTGGAATAAGGAAGCGACTGTCCACTGTTTTAAAAACTAGGCACTGAAAACCTGATACATAGCAAAGAATACTATAGTGCTAGAAGGCGAGTCTCTCAGGTCGGCAGGCACCCAAAACAAGACTGAGGAAGATCTGCCCCCAGAAGAGTTGACCTTAATAACACAAAAGGAGAAAGCTTCCAGGGCCTTCCGCTGATTATGCCGACATCTATTATTAGTTGGCACATCTGGGACATAAGACATTTTCATTTCAAAATGAAAATAAAGGTCAATATCATAGACATTAAGGAGCTGAAATGGACTGGTATTCATTTTTAATCTGAAAACCACGTGGCTTTGTATGCCAAGAAGGACAAATTTAAGAGTAATTGCGTCAAATTCATACAGAGCAAGATCTCTCTTGAAGTCCAGTGTTGCATATGATAGTTAAAGTCCACACAACTTCAATTATCCTTCAAATTTACACACAAACCCCTCAAGCAGTGATTCTCAACCTTCCTAATGTCATCACCCTTTCATACAGCTTCTCAGGTTGTGGTGACCACCAATCATAAAGTTATTTTTGTTGCTACTTCATAACTGTAATTTTACTACTGCTATGAATCATAATGTAAATATCTGATATGCAAGATGTATTTTCATTGTTACAAATGGAATGTAATTAAAGCATAGTGATTAATCACAAAAATATGTAATTATGTGTTATGAAATATTTATTTCTAATTACAAATAAATGGCATTTTGTCTTGAAGCATGGTTTAGCATAGGTAACGGGCTTCAAGCTGGCTACTCATATGTGGGCATATCTCTATGTGGGCAGATTCACCTGGAGATGGATAGAGGAGCGATGTCTTGGTTCCTATGTTTTCTGATGATCTTAGGCGACCCTGTAAGGGTCATGATGCACAAGTTGAGAACTGCTGCACTAAAGCCAATGATGAAAAAATTGTAATATTCTATCAGCTTCTTCACTCTGAAATTGCTTACACAGGCAATCAAGATGCATGGTGATTAGAATGTGAAGGTTGAAAACTAAGAGGAAAATATGGCCTTGGAGATAGAAACAAAGCTGGAGATCTCATGATAAAACTTTTCAGGACAGTAACATCTTCATTGAAAATACCTTTTTTTTTTTTGGACAATATAAACAGTAGTTATATATGTGGACCTGACCAAAGAGAGTATTCAGGAAAAAAAATTGACTGTATCTGTGGGAAGAGAACACGGAGATGCTCAATTGCATCTGCCAAAACAAGGCAATGGACCAACTGTGGGACAGATGATCAACTGCTCATCTGCAAGTCAGGCTGAAGCTGAAGACAATAAAAACGAGCGCATGGAAGCAAAACCACAACCAAGAGTGTATCCCCCTGAAGTCTGAGGATATCTCAAGAATAGATTTGATACATAGAAACTAATGACAGATCAGACAAGTTGTGAGGTGGCATCAAGACTATCATACAACATAAAAAAGGCAAAGATTGAAAAAACATATAATCATATCAATAGATGCAGAAAGGGTATTTTTAATAATAATCCCCACCCCATTTTTTATCAAAATCTGAACAAAATAGAAATAGAAGGGAAATTCCTCAACACAATAAAAGCCATATATGACAACCAACAGCCAACACCATGCTCAAGGGGGGAAACTAGAAACATTTCCACTGAAAACAAGAGTCAGACAAGAATGTTCCCCATTACCACCATTATTCGACATCATGCTGGAAGTCTTAGCTAGAGCCAGCAGACAACAAAAAGGAAACAAAGGAATACACTAGGCAAAGATGAAATGAAACTTTTCGTATTTGAGGATGATATGATCCTATATATAGAAAACCCAAAACTTAACACAAAAAGCCTATTGGAAACAAGGAATTCAACAAGGTAGCAGGATACAAAATTAATAGCCAGAAATCAACTGGATTCCTGTTTACTAAGGAAGAGAGCTATGAAAAAGACATTAAGACAATACCATTTACAATAACCACACAAAAGATGAAATACTTCGGAGTAAACCTAACTAAAGAAACAAAAGACAGAGAAAACTACAGATCATCATTACAAGAACCCCCCAAAAAAGATTTTCATAAATGGAAAAATATCCCATACTTATGGATAGGTAGATTCAATATTATGAAAATGTCGATATTACCTAAAACAATCTATAGGTACAATGCAATCCAAATCCCAAATACATGCTTTAAAAAGATGAAAAAAATGAATGACCAATTTCATATGGTAGTCAAAAGACAAAGGATGAGAAGAGAACTTAAAAAGAAGAACAAAAAGGAGACTTAGCACCCCACCTCCCTTAAACACCCACTGCATAGCCACAGTAGTCAAAACAGCCTGTTATTGGTACAGAGAAAGATACACAGACCAATGGATCAGAACAGAAAACCCAGCCATAAATGCATCAGCCTACATACAACTACACACAACTACTCATTGACAAAGGACTTAGAAAATATCCAATGGGGCAAAGACAGCCTCTTCAACAAACAGTGTTGAAGTTCCATATGCAGAAGAATAAAACAAGACCTATACCTCCCCCTAAGAACAGCAAATAAGATGGGTTAAAGACCTAAATGCAAACCCCAAGGATCGTTAATGAGAAAGCTGGAAGAGACTTCAGAACCTTATTGCAGGACATACTTAGTTTACCAGGTATAACAAAGGAAACACACATAGTGGGAGACAAGGTATATGACTGCAACATGCTGAAATTGTATTACTTATGCACATCAAAAAACTTTATCAGGAGAGTGAAATGAGAACCCACAGACTGGCAAAAATCATTTTACTATCGTCTTGTCAGACAAGGGTCTCATTACCGAAATGTATAGAACTCTAAAACAGCTCAATAAGAAAGGAACAAATGACCCAATTAAGAAGTGGGAGAAACACATGAAAAGACAGTTCTCCAAAACTGATATGCAAATGGCAAACAAACACATGAATAAATGTTCATGATCACTAGCCATCTGGGAGAGGAAAATTAAAACCACAATGGTAGTCCAATTTAAAAAAAAAACAGAAAACAACAAAGGTTGGAGAGGTTGTGTGGGGATTGGAATGTGTATACGCTGTTGGTGGATTTGTAAACACATACAACCAATATGGTAAGTAATATGGAGATACTTAATGCAACTGGGAATTGAAACTCCATATGATGCAGCAATAACATTATTAGGCATATACCCTTAAGAAATAAGAGACACAACATGAGTGGATGTATTCTCTCCTGTTTATGGCGGCACAGATCACAATAGCAAGAAACTGGAAGCAGTCCAAATATCCAAAAGTGGAAGAACAGATAAAGAAACGATGGTATACATATACAATGGAATACTAAGCATCCCTAAAATCAGTGATGAAAGCAGTAAACACTATGTGACATGGAAGAACCTGGAAACCATTTTGTTAAGTGAAGTTAGTCAATCACCAAAGATAATTGGAAATCTTAGGGACCAATTTCCAAACAAAGGGGTGGATCGACCATGAATCACATATCACCCCCCTTAAATGCACTTCATAAGAACAACCTCAAGGGAAGACAGCTCATAATACCAGTGGCTATATCTTCAAGAAGGAGGCAAAAGAGAGAAAACCATCCATTTGATGCTGAACAACCTTGATGCAAGGCTGTGACAGATCAACAGGCCCTCCAAAGGAATGAAAGAAGAACCTTCCTGGAAAGTCAGATTGAGACCAGATGAGGGAAGCATCTACATTTCAGAGAAGGCACTGATGTCTCTGTATGGTGGGTAAATGGGGAGAAACAACCTCACATCAGGAAGCGATCCTAAGCAATAATTATAGGAAACCAAGGAGAATAATAAACCCAGTTCTGTGGTCCCAAGTAGACACCACAAATGTTTCTATTCGATGCTCAATGAACCATGACATGGACTGGACATTATGATGACTTTAGAGCTGGCCTTATAGGGAACATGGCTTCCCCTAAGAGCCACATCAAAAAGACTTGGCAATGAAGACTGACTGAACTGGACCCTAACTCAAAACTACCTGTACCCTTTAACTTAAGACTGAAATACCTTGAAGGGAGAGGATGCAAAAGATAGCCACACCAAGACTGTGGAAACAGCAGTCATTGGACCATGAATGGAACCACTAACTTAGTGGTTACCAAATGAAAGGAGATCCAGAACCACCATATATTTAGTGCCTCAATGTTCCCCTTGCAGTAATATTTTGGTCTGATTGAGAAGAGTCTTCTCTTGTAAAAGATGATGCAGGAAATTTTCCCTGAGCACCAATCCTCATGTTCAGTGTAAATAGAGCTCAGTCAGTTAATAAATTAATCTGTACAATACAACAACTCAATCATGGATTGCAGCTCTAGTTGTACTATATTTGCACAAATTCTGCATATCAACAGTATCTTAAATTCTATGTCATTGTATAAATTATTGATGTTATTAATGCAATCACCTTATAGCCCAAGGGAATGATTGACAATGCTTTCTTGTTTCTTTTCTTTTTCTTTAACTGTTTTGTTTGGTTGTTGTTGTTTATTGCTTTTGATATACTATGCCTACCAAAGTAAACAGGAGTTATGCTAACACAGGGACGGGCAGATGAATTTGGGGATTCCACATAAATCTAGCCCTAATCCAAGAACAGCGAGTGCTTATTAACAAGACCCTGCCCAATTCTTGCCTTCACAAAGAGATCACTGAAGATAAGATCACTTTCTATAGCAAGTGTGGTAAAGAAGGCAGATGGTACCCAGTTCTCAATTGGAATAGTGTCTGGTGTCTTAAAAGCTTATATTCAAACAAACAACCATTTAAGTGAGCCATCAACTAAATCCACATGGAAGAAGCACTCTGTCCTGTGTGATCCAAAGATAACAAAATTAAAATATAATAAAAGGAAAGGGATTAGAGCTTAAATTGTAAAAATCCAATTTATAGAAAGCTGTGGGTGATGGTTGGAAACAAAACACTGCAGAGTGTCTGGTTGGATTGGGCCTCTGGCAGATCCTTTTTAATCACAAGTGAAGGTCTTGAACAGCTTTACTATCAGACAGAGATTGTTGTAAATTTCCTTATGGTGGTTGGAACCATGGGGTAATATGATCCTTGGTCAGTTGACCTCTCTCTTGACCCAACCTGAATTTTTTCAATGCGCAAATATTTCTCAATTGTTCCAAGACAGAAATTTCTTCTCTGGGTTTTTAAATACTGTTGGTTTTAAATATTGTCTTTATTTTTATCTTTATCTCATTATTATTACTGCTTTATTCTTTCTGTTTTGTTTTTATTTTTTATAATTTCTGTTGGTTCTCCTAGTTTAAGAAACATAGAAGGAGAGGATGCATAGAGAGAATACCTGATATATAACAGTTTATTAGGAGCATTGGGGGGCTTGAGGGGGAGGGGAAATGGAAAGCAATTAGTGGATGCAGGAGGGGCTGGAGCAAGCATTAGGGATGACTGTGATGATGTATCAACTCACTTTAGAAGCAGTTTTACTTCACTATGGAAGTGTATGATATGTGAATTTTATATCAAGAAAGCTACTTTATAAAAAGAAAGAAGTCAAACTTGACCTAGGGTTACCATTGGTGTAGGAGGAAGAGTCTCTGCTTACTGAGCATGGAGTGTAGCTAATGGTTGTGGAACAATTTGGAGAGGGTTAACAATTGTTGAATAGCATGAAGAGTAACATCAATGGCACTGAATTATACATGTAGAAGTTGTCGAATTGGTGAATATTTTGTTCAGTATATTTTGGTCAAAATTTTAAAAATATATAAATAACAATAAGGGTGGGGGGAAAGAAAGTGTTCTAAAATTAGTTGTGGTAAGATCGTACAACTCTTCTTGCTATGATTGAATTATTCATTTTATGATATGTGGATGAAATGCCAATAAAACTGTTAAAAGACAAAGAATATCATACATGAAGAAAACCAAAAGACATTGAAGACAGGAAAGAAAGAAAAGACCAAAAGTAAGGTCAGAAGAGACTCAAAACTTGTTCTTGAATGTAAAGTAGCTAAAGTGAATGGAAGAAATGTTGAAGTGCAAGAGCTGAACAGAAAATTTCAAAGGGCAGCTGAGAAGACAAAGCAAGTCATTATAATGAAATGTGCAAAGACCTGAAGCTAAAAAAACAGAAGGGAAGAACACACTCGGCATATCTTAAACTAAAAGAACTGAAGAGAAAAGTTAAGCCTTGAATTGCAATATTTATGAATTCTATGAGCAAAATATTAAATGGTGACAGAAGCATCAAAAGAAGATTAAAGGAATATGCAGAATCACTGTACCACAAAGAGCTGGTCAACACTCAACTATTTCAAGAGTTGTCAGGTGATGAAGAACAGATAGCATTGAAGACAAAAATTTCAGCTGCGCTGAAGAGGCAATATTGAAAAGCAATGGTCCAGGAATTGATAGACTACCAATCACAATGTTTCAGTAAACTGATGCAGCCCTGGGAAAGCTCACTAATCTACGCCAGGAGACTTGGACGACAGCTACCTAGACAACTGACGGGTAGAGATACCTATATCTGCCTATTCCAAAGATGGCTCAACAGAGAGAAACTAGCCTTTGGAAAAGGACTACTGTAAACTTGTAATCTAGTTCAACTTGTCGTTGCAGAGATTTTCTCAGAAGAGGAGAGTAAAGAGTTAACAAAAAAGGAGGACCCTCACCAGATGAGTTGACCCAGTGGCTGCAACAATGAGCTCAAGCTTAGCATTTTGGCTGTGAGGAGGACACAGGAGCAGACAGCGCTTTATTCTGCTGCTGAGTCACAACGAACTGAAAGGCACCTAGCGACAATCAAAGAGTCCACTATGGAAGAACAATCACTAACACGACAATGGTTTAGAACTGAGGAAGCCAAAAAAAAAAAAACTGAGAAAGCTGGGAACTATTGTTTTAACAACAACAACAACAACCTCACCGCCATCAAATCGCTGCCAACTCACAGGGATTCGATAGGACAGAATAGAAGTGCCCCTGTGCGTTCCCCAAAGTGGGAACTCTTTCTGGTAATAAAAAGTCTAGTCCTCCTCCCATGGATGCCTGGTGGTTTCAAATGCCTGGTCTTGATGGCCATAGCCCTATGCCTCAAGGGGGAGAATAATGGAAAAACTAAAGCTCTACAAACTAGTCTTCTTGTTAAATAATGACTTAGTCCTCAAATCCTCAAGCAAATGTGTGTTCTAAATTTTTTTTATATATTTTGAATAAATAGCATTTATCTTAAGTACCCTAAAATTAGGATTCAAACGATAATGAGCAACATCTTCAACCAATTTCTAATTGGAAGTGATAATGTCACATTGGAAATAAAACAAATTCTGTTTCAGCTGACATCACATCAAAGGAATGATTGGGAATATCACTTACTTTAAGGGAAAAAGCACTCACGTCTTTATAATCTTTGATGTCTGATATTTCATATCCACTTATGGTCACTGATAAATCCTGCATCTCATTATTCGATGTTAATGTTTTGATTTCCATTTGATTCTTCATCTACACTTCATGTAAAATTTTTTATTCTATGTCTGCATATGAGAACCAGAATAATTTCTCCAACTAATGTGAACATTCAAATATTATTTTCAGATATTTGCAATATAAGTGGAATGAAAAACTGAAGTTGTGCTATATATGTCAAGGAAATGCTAGTTTCACTTATGGCTATGAGTACTTGGGCTGTTCCCCAAGATTGGTGATTACGCCTCTCACAAACAGATGCTGGCTAACTCTCACTGGAGCACTTCACTTGAATCTAGGAGGCTGCCCTGTAGGTCCAGCTGGCACAGGAAAAACAGAAACTGTCAAAGATCTTGCAAAAGTAAGTGGATTTTAATGTCCATAATGAAACTCCTTTTTTTTCTTTTCCACAAAACTTAAATAATATGTGAAATTTCATAGCATTTAGCAAATACATCCATTAGTTTAATAAGTTAATTCTTGAATACCCATTTGTGCTGGGCCTTGGGAGCTCAGTAAGTCAAACTATATTTATTCAGGCAGCTTCTTAGAAAACCATTATACTAACCTACCAACCGTTGGGGTGAATCCCTTTAAGTCTAATTCACAGACTTTTCACTAATCTTTGTGATTAATAGGATTGTGTGTGTGCAAGAGAGAAATATGCATGACTAAATTTTCTTCCTTATAAGTTGATTTGTATAAAACCATAACTTGAATGCTTCCTGTACTAATCAATTAGACTCTTGGTATATACATATTTATAATCTGTTGAGTTTTGTGAATCTTGAATTTGTTATCTAGTTTGTCATTTTGTTTCTAAGAGTTTATCAAAAGATTAAAGACAGTCAACCATGGAAAGTTATAGTATGTTCGTAATTTAGAAGGTGATGTAGACATTAAAAATTGCAATGTTGAGCTATATATTTTTTAATTGAAAGACTTACAATGCTAAATTGGACACACAAGTACAGGAATATTTTTATACAAAGAAGCATGTTATACAAAGATGTTTATATAACATCATTTTTATACAAAGAAATAACACATCTAAAACTAAAAAGAAAAGAATAAAGAGCCAGTTAAGATACAGGATAGTAGCAATGAAATATTCAACCTTCCTCTAGTTCTCACATGCTGCCTCCCACCCACTATCATGATCTCAATTCTACCACATAAATCCAGCTAGACCAGGAGTTGTACAGTGAAGGTGGAAACATGGGAAATTTAGGATAGATGATCCCTCAAGACTAGTAATAGGAGTGGTAATACCAGGAGGGTGGAGGGATTGTGGAATAGAAAGGGAGAACCAATTTCAGGGATCTACACATAGCCTCCTTTCTGGGACACGGGCAAGAGGGAAGTGAGTGTTGGGACACATTGGACAGTATGAAAATAATAACAATTTGCAAATTACTAAGGGTTAATGGGGGAGAGGGGGGAAGGAAGGGAAATATAGAGAGCTGATACTGGGGGCCTAGATGGAGGAAGGATGTTTTGAGGGTGATGATGGCAACAAGTGT
Source organism: Nesogale talazaci (assembly GCA_004026705.1). Taxonomy (NCBI): domain Eukaryota; kingdom Metazoa; phylum Chordata; class Mammalia; order Afrosoricida; family Tenrecidae; genus Nesogale; species Nesogale talazaci. The sequence goes on from PVJH01004225.1 coordinate 117,469, forward strand.
GTAAATGTGGCCTGCATACAATTGATGTATGTATGGACTGTGTTGGGAGTTGTATGAGCCCCCAATAAAATGATTCATTTAAAAACAAACAAAAAAGAATGTAGATCTATGTTACAAGTTCCATGTTAATTTATTCCCAGAGTTAACAATGTTATTTCATACAGAACTAAGTAATTGCTATGAGCATTCACATACAAGTATACATGATATGGCCATAAAATGCTCACGAGTGTATGCTAAGAATATATGTATTCAGAATCAGAAGTTAGCACAAAAAGTCTGAAGAGGAATACTTCATTTGCACAGTCTTGATAATAGGGGAGATTTTTCTTAATGTTTGACTCTTTTGATCTGTGTTTGATTTTCAATAATATTGTTATAATGGTTCTTGTTCAATGAAAGCTGTAATAACTATGAAAAATTATCTTGTCTTCTCTTTTGTATATAGAATTATCTATGTGCTTTTCTAAGATTAACCAAAATTTTGTTTGCCCATTAAAAATTTTGAACAAATATGAAAAAAGAATAAATACATTTCCCTAGTAGATGTAAATTTTTTTTATTATTTTGTGTTGTAATTCAAGAGGTACATTAAAATCATATTTTTCCCCAGTCCTTAGGAAAACATTGTGTGGTCTTCAACTGTTTTGACAATTTGGATTATAAGGTAAAACATAATCATATGCATACATGAGGATGTTTATATTATAATAAAGATAATTTCTTGAGCAATTAATAAGAAAAAATTTACCTTATAGACATTAAGCAGTAATAATAGTAGTAGTAGACATTAACTATTAATTCTTACATAGTATACTCAAGTGTAGCAGAAAATTTTGAATTACGGGGTTTTTTGTTTTAATTTTAGTTAAAATAAACTATTTCTCAGGATGAAGGTTTTCAAACTTTGTGCCAGTGAGATTCTTTTCAAACAAAATCTTATATGAAACATGAATAACAAGGACCTTGAGAAAGTTCATGGAAAAATGGAATATATATATACAGAGAGAACGAAACTTTCTTTTTTTAATTAAATTACTTTAATTTCATTAGAAAGAGTAGGTGATTTCTGCAGGTGAACAAATGCATGCTTCTTTTAATCACAAAGATAATTTAAAAATATGTAAAATGGCCAGTCATAGTTGATGGATCTCAAGTTCCTGGTACTATTTATGTGGCTGCTTTTTTCCTCCCAAGTACTTTCTGTTCTTATTTTAAAATAGTAACCTGTCTTATATTTTTGTTACTATAAATTATCCCCAGACATTGTTTGCAAGTGTTAAGATGAGCGAACTGAAGGTGCCCGTCTTCCTTCATTTTTTGACTGACAAAAGGAATGGTGCCAGATGGCTCCTCCATAAATCAAAGGCTGGCATTCAGCATGAAATAAACATGGGCATGGGGAGAGATTCCCGGGTACCTATGGTAAACTTTCAGCTGTGAACTGCCTTGGTAGGACTGGACATGCTTTTTATTTTCTTCAGTTGTGTGTTTTCTACGTTTATAGCCACCACCACTTACTGAACTCATAGTGAGAGGAGCGCTGGGTGGCTAATTGTGAAGTCGGCCATGGAAGGCACCAGCTGCTCAGCCTCAGGAAGGAGCTGAGGCTCCTAGACAGATGCCTCAGTCCAGAAGGGCCACTGGGAGTCAAAATGAACTCAATGGCAGTGGATTTGAATTTTGAATTTTGAGGGCAGAATTCTTTTATTGTGTTGCTTTCCACTTAAACTCGTGTCTGGTGAACTTGAACGCAGGCGCCGTGCCTTGATAGACTGTGTGCCTGGCGCATTTGAGGAACGCAATACATGTTTGTCAAGTTGGGTGGAAAAGGTATCATCCAAAGCTGGGTTCACCACAGTTGGAACACAATCTATAGATCACTTTGTCTGCCTTGGCTCGGGTAACTGATTTTTCTGAAAGCAATTAAATAAAGCTTCAAAATGACTTCTCATATTTTACATCTGCTCCTCTATTAATACACGAACCTTTGAATGACATACATTCTCATGTTGTAGTCGAGTTGACAGTTGACATTTTTTATCCCTTTATTCTGAGGGGTAACTTTTTGCATCACTTATCTTCAGCCTCAGATCAAACTTGGATGTCTTCCAGCCAACTTAAATTGAATGGGAGCTCTGTGCACAGGATGTCCTCGACTCTCGTCCTCTCTAACTGGGACTCGTTTCTTTTCATGAACCTCCTCTCTGTCCTGTTCTTTCCATCAGCTCAAAACACTTTAGTAAGTGATAACACCCACCAGCCCTGGAGTCCTCCCCTCGTGGACTGAGGATCCTAGGAAGTTAATCCTGCCAATTCATTCTCTTTTTTTCACATTATTAACGGAAGAAAAATTAGTGCCCTTTAAATTTCTTTTTTGAGATGATGAAACAAAAAAAAAAAAAAGTCAAAGGAGAAAAGAAAAAAACAAAAAGACATGAGAAGGAGCCAAATCAGGACGGTAAAGGCGATGTCTATCTATTTCCCCATTGAATCGCTCCCCCGGTTGCCTTTGTTGGGGTGAGATGAATGCGTAGGAGAGTGGGTGCAGTGGTGATGGACTCTAGTGAAACATCCCTGCTGATGTCTGACTTTTGTAAGGAGCTGTTATGAGTCTTTGACCCTCTACAAGGTCAACAATCAAAATCCCTTGCTCAGCCCCCAAACAGTTGCCTTTTTTCTTGATCGGGGTGCATTTGTTCTGCTTGGACTGCGTCTACCTCTTAGGAGTCATTGCTTTGATTTTGCTTTGTCTTCAGGATCACAGAGTAAGCCATGTTTTATCTCCGGTTACAATTCTTCCAAGGAATGCTTTAGGATCTTGGTCCCATTTGTTTAAAATCTCTCTTGCAAGCTCAGCTTTTCTCTGCAGCTGGTCTGGGCACAACACTGTGGGACCCATAAGCAGACATTTTGCTCAACTTTAATTTTCCAACCAGAATCATGTCAACGGGACCAAGTGGGACGTCAATGAAGTAGGCTATTATTTTTTCTGTAATCATTGGTACTCTTCAATTAGGGCACAACCAAGATTCATTCTTTCCTCACAAATGTGTGGGACTGGTCTGCCACTATGGGCTTCATTCAACATTGTCTCTCCCCTATGAACAAGATATTGCTGATCCTGGACAATCTTCACACCCGTATTTTTGTTTGAGCCCATTGTGAGAACTACTCTGTCAGTCCATCTCCTTAGGGACCTTCCTACGTTTCACATATCCTCCACCAAGCATGAAGTCTTTTTCAGGGACTGATCTCTGCTTATACCATGTCCAAATTATGTGAGACAAAGTCTTGCCACCCTTGAGTCTAAAGAACATTCGGGCTACACTTCCTCCAAGCCATACTTCTTTGTTCTGTCAGCGTCAGTGCTACTTTCCATACTAGTATGAATTCGTTTGGGTGTAAAAGTATTGGAAATGCATACATTGTTTTCATTCTATGTGCTTTCCTGGAACTTTATCGACAGCCCTTATAAACATTAGGAGCACATTTTATGAATACAAACTGTGTAAGTTCCAATCCTATACATTTAGCTATAAAAAAGGTAATCATGCAATAAGGAGGCTATGATAATTAATACAAAAAATTCGAGTAGACTTTATCCTGTTGATGATGAATACTTTGTCATTCTTATTTTATTTTGATTGTATCCTGTCTAAAACATATCTCCAAACATTATGAAATATTTAAATCCGTGATTAAAATTTCATGAACCTCTAGGCCTACTAGAAATGTATTCAAAGTTCCATAGCACTGCCATCTACTTTATTTAGCAGATCTAAGTTATTAGCATGTTCTTCTTGTCACGTAAGTTACGGTTAAGATAACTTTGAGATCCTGCATTTCCACGCTGTGCAGCACATTCAAAATGTCAAGAAACATTAATATGCAAGTGGAATTATTACTTCTAAGAGAGACTCCTAATACAGTCTCTACTTACCGACTTGCAAGCGATCCTGTAATGAGTTCCAGCCAAACTGGGATTGAGGGGAATCCAAAACTTTTCTCCTGGGGAAAATTTAAAGGAGTAATCAAAAAGTTAGCAGTCAAGATAAGTGATGCGGCAATGTGAGACTTTTATAAAAAACTTAATGCCACAAATTCCCATGTCAAACATAACACCAAACATTGTATCAAGAGGAGATCTGAGTCTTTGCTGCCCAATGGGAGGGTCGACTGCTGTTCTGTGGTCCTCTCTCACACGCATTCATCCGCTTTCCCTGCATGCCTAGGACATACAACAAACTGCCTCAATCTGTATTCAACCAACAGATAATGTTTGTTTCAGCCTCTAATATTTACAAATGAATAGGCTACACCGTAGACATCTGCACTATCACAGAACATGAAAGGGTCTGCTCACCTTGGATTTTCCTCAAGAGTCTCTGGTGAAACAGAGCACGCTAGGCTGGCACAGAATCCACTGTGTGTCTTTAACAGGGGCCTGGTTCATTCACCTTCCTTCCCTTCAGAGAACCCTCCACTGAAGCATAAGGAATCTTCTCCTGATCTAGCTAAAGGCTCTCCTACCTCAAGGCAAGTTACCACTATTTTCCAGAAAATTATTGTAAAGACTCCTTACCCCACAGTGTTTGACTATGTGATTGCACCCACCTGGTGCAATCAGAATTTGTCCTTGTCTACAGAGTCCCTGTGAGCATCAGAATTTGTTAATGCTCTTATGAAAGGCAGGCAGAATAGTTGACTTATCTAGATTGTAAATAGTCACAGCTTTCATCACCGCAACAATGTCTGAGAGGTGGCAATACACAGTTATTTGCCTGGTATGGTTAGGGTGAGTAGAACCATGTATGAATTATTATCTTGGTAAATTTTCCCACCCAAATAATCATATCTGTAATTATTTTTTTTAGATAATGGGGAGATTGTTGTTCGGACTAGTTCAGTCAGGAGCGTGGTGTTGTTTTGATGAATTCAATCGAATTGATGTGGAAGTTCTCTCTGTCATTGCCTCCCAGATGCTGACAATTAAGGAAGCAAAAGACAGCTATTCTGTCAGGTAATTGCTACTCTGTTTATACATGACAAATGGGAGCCTGAGTTAGACTTGCTGTTTAATTCATTACAGTCACATATATTTTTAAAGTGCTAGAGTTGGGGGGGGGATTGTTTGTTTTCCTTTCTTGTTAGTAAGCACATAACAAAAGGAATGGTGATGATCTCTTTCCTTTGCTTGGCAAATCATATGAAAACAAGCATCACTCTAACCTTCATGTTAGGAAACCTTCATGCTGGTTATACGCTGAGCTACTAACCCCAAGGTCATTAGTCTAAACCACCAGCTGCTTTTTCGACTCCCATACAAAGTGACAGTCTCGGAAACCCACAGAGGCAGTTTGACTCTGCCCTGCACGACTGCTGTGTCTGAAGCAACTTAGTGTATTTGCTTTTGCTTTTGTTTTTTGGAAACTTCAAGTCACCTTGAAGATATTCACACTCTTCCCCAAACTTGGAACAGTCTCCTGAGATACCAGCACAATAATGCAGATATATTCTGATGACTTTTTCTCTCCCGATTGAAGTTCTCTTGGCACCACTTCTTATGCAATGCTATATTCATTTGAAAAAGCTACAGTTCTTATTCTTGAATTCTATATTGTACCTTTTTTCAAAAAGAAAAGTCATGTGAGTCATATGCTTGATTGTTTTCATTAGTGGACTTTTTAAATTAATCTTGAAATTACTTTTTTGAAATATATCTATTTTATCATGTAAAAAAAATTTTAATTGGGGGTTCATACATCTCTTATCACAATCCACCCATCCATTCATTGTGTTAAGCACATCTTTACATTTGTTGTCCTCATCATTCTCAAAACATTTGCTTTCTACTTGAGCCCTTGGTATCAGCTCCTCATTTTTCCTCTCCCTCTCCACTCCGCCTTCCTCCTGAACCCTTAATATTTATAAATTATTATTATTTTGGCATATACTACACTGTCTGGCTTTTCCCTTCATTCACTTTTCTATTGTCCATCCCCTGAGGAGGAGGTTATATGTAGATCCTTGTAAATGTCTCCCCCTTTCCTCCCCATCCTTCGCTCCAACCTCCCGGTATCACCACTCTCAGCACTGATCCTAAAAGAATCATCCACCCTGTATTCCCTGTGTTTTTAGTTCCTATGTGTACCAGTGTACATCCTCTGGTCTAGCCAGATTTGTAAGGCAGAATTGGGATCATGACAGTGGAGGGTGGGGGACAGAAAGCATTTAAGAACTAGAGGAAAGTTGTATATTTCTTTTCTTTTCTTTTTGGTTTTTGGGGCATCACTGCCCTCTGGTGGTGGGAGTAGGAGACCCAGCCTCGCTGCTGGATTTGAACCTCCAACCCAGTGGCCGTAGTCCCACGCACAACTACTACGCCACCGGGGCTTAGCCCTCAAAAGTTGTATATATCATCATTGCTACACTGCACCCTGACTGGCTCATATCCTCCCCGCGACCCTTCTGTAAAGGGATGTCCAGTTGTCTACAGATGGGTCTTGGGTCTCCAATCTGCACTCCCCCCTCATTCACATTAATTTGATTTTTTCTTCTTTGATGTCTGATACCTGATTCCTTTGACACCTCATGATCACACAGGCCAATGTGCTTCTTCAATGTGGATTTTGTTGCTTCTGAGCTAAATGGCCACTTGTTTGCCTTCAAGCCTTTAAGACTTCAGACACTATATCCTTTGATAGCTAGACACCATCAACTTTCTTCACCACTTTTGCTTATGCACCCATTTGTTTTCAGCGATCATATCAGAAAGGTATTATTGTACTTTTATTTAAAAGTCCTGAAATATTTTTGTTAGAATTTCTAAAAGCAATATTGTTTCCTCTTCAGACTGGAGTTCAGTACCTGGCTAATGTCCACAGGGAAATTAGAAAATTCTAAACCTGTGTGCTTTGTTAGTGTCCAGAGGTAACTCACTCTCTCTCTCTCTCTCTCTCTCTCTCTCACACACACACACACACACACACACACACACACACAAGCAGCAAAGAGTTACATGACAGTTAAAAAAAAAAAAAGAGGTACTTCAGAAAGAAATGAATTGGGTCCCTCTACAGAATTAGGAATGATCACCTTAAAAATATATAAGATACACTTCGCCGGAGGTGTGAAATGGGTCCCCTTTCATCTTGTGATTGGGGAAACACTTCTAGTTGTTTGATAGCCCTTTCAAAGGGAAGGAGATTGCTGCTATGAAGATAGATGATCAAGCTACTTCGTCATCCGTTCCATTCATCCTGTGTCTCATACATATTTTCTTTCAAATTATCTGAGCTCATGTTCTGGGCCAGCATGTCTCAGAATGTTTCAAGATTATCTCTGAAGAGTCCCACTTCAGGATTTTCACTAGGTCCTGGCTTCAAGGTTAAGGTGTGTATCCTGCTAGTTCTCAGAGTCCCTTGTTCATCACTTGTTTCTCTGGGCCCTGTGTTCATCCCCTTAGCAGGCAGGGCAGAAGCCCCTGCTCCGTTCCTATCAAGATCAACTCAGGGATGCACATACTTCACTTGACAGGCATGCATGGGCTTGCAAGTTTAAATTTCTAATAAAATATATTATCTGATTTAATATGTAAGCCAATGGTAGTATTTGAACCAGTTCTTCCCAGTTCAGTCATGGCCAACAAAGACAAGACTTGAATTTGTAAAACATGGGTGAGTTGGGATGACTGCTGGAAGAATAACAGTCTCTCAAAAAACAGAGGCAGCATGTGTGCATTGCATTGTACTGAAATCTCTGGGCAAGCACAGTCAGAAACAGGGTGAGCCCCACAGTTTGTTGCTCCCCCCAGTGCTATCAGGAGTCTCACCTCCCATTCTAGGTTCATGACGCGGCTTCTCATGCTCCCACTTCAGGACTGTGACCCATAAACGTGTCCATTCTGGTTACTGTTCTGCTTACTAAATTAAAGTTAAATTTACATTTTTCACATCTCTTCTGATTTCACTTTTGTGGACCACGGGCCTTAACAGAACTACTCTACTTCAAGCCAGTTCAAAGCCCAGAGATGATCATTCACTCCGAGTAGACTTTGTACAACTGGACTTTGTGCAAACTGTTGCAGCTTGTGCTACCACGTCTCAGAGTCTAGGAATGAACACGTTTTTCCAGCTCTTCCTCAAGCCTGGACTTCTCTAAAGTGACCTGAAGTTGTATTTATAAAGTCCTGAAGCTTTCACCCAAATTTTCTCTCTCGCCTGTTTTGACCATTCTCACTGATTTCACTTGTCCCAGAAATCACTGGAAGGTAGTAACCCACAGATAGCTGCCACAGGAACTGGTGGCACAGTGGTTAAAGCACTCAGTGGCGACCTGAGTGGATGATGGCTCAAAGGCAGGACTGTGGTTCACAGCACAAAGCTGTGGCAGGGGGATTTGCTAGCGTTGTCTGCCATGGAAACCCATTGGGTCCATTCTACATTGCTATTCTACAGGGTCCCTGCGACAGAATCGACTGGCTGGTAGTGGGCTTGGTTTTGATCTTTACCACCGGTATCAACTACAGGATACTCATGCCCATGCCAACGGCACTGTCCCCCCTTGCCCAAACCCTAAGTTCCTGAGTTTGGAGTGCAGGGGTACTGTACTTCACGATGAAGCAGTCACTCTGTGCTTTGCTCCTTCCTGGACCCCACTGCATCGTGCAGACGAAGCTATTTTATGCCTCAAGGGTCTTTCCCTTCAGGCTCTTTTTCTGGTGCAAATCTTCTGCAGATGGGTACCTCCCAGCCTTAGACACCACAACCCTCTTCAGATAAGATCAAACAGTTCTGCATCCCAACAAGGTTCGCTGCCTTTGTCTCAAGAGGAACTTCTTTCTCACTTTTTCTTACCCTTGTTTTTGTTTGCTTGTTTGTTTCCTAGTGTGAGCTGTTTGTGTTTAAATATATCACCAGTTAGGAAAAATTGCCAACTCATTTGTAGTTTTGACATGCCTCACAGAAGTGGGTCTCTTAGTGAAAATAGACTATACTGTATTACAGATTCGTGCTGGAAGGCCAGGAAATTCGTACCAATCTGACCTGTGCAATCTTTGTCACCTTGAATCTTGAGTGAGTATCAGGGAAACGGTGGAGGGTGTGGTCAAATGAGCCCCGGCTGGAGGTCTCTGACTCTGTATAGCGCTCCCTCATCTCTGGAGCCTTCTCTGGGTCCTGATGAGGTCCACCACCTTTCCCATGAAACTACTGCAGTTCTTATTCATATGAAGAGCCTCACATTGCGCTTCTAACAAAGAGATGTTATTTACACTTAATGAACAACCAAAGAAAGGCCTGACATGTGTCACACAGAGGAGTGAGGCAGAAAAGCTGGTGGGAGTGTCCAAAGGGTTGGGGATAATGGGGTTCCTGGGAGAGGAAGCTGCACAGACTGACGAATGCTGGGATAGTTCAAAGGAAATTGATTTGAGAGACAATGTGGGAGGAATAAAAGGAAAAATGGTGGGCCAGAAATCTCTGTGAAATGAAAGGTGCCATAAAAATCATTTTCTACACTTCCTGCTTTTAGATCCAAATCACATAAAAGTCTATAGAATTATTTGGGGTCAAGTTATATTGTGTGGTTCATCATTTGCAAAAGTGAAAAGTGGTCTGTTGTTAGTTTTGTTTTGTTCTGTTTCAACATGGGATCTTCTCTCCTCCTCCGCCTCCTCTTCCTCCTCCTTCGTCCGTGAAGCTCTGAAACTCATGTTGGCCTTCCAGATAACCTGAAATCTCTCTTTCGTCCAGTGGCCATGATTGTGCCCCACTATCGAATGATTAGTGAAATAATATTGTTTTCACTCGGTTTCAAATCTGCAAACGTCCTCTCCGGAAAGCTAGCCAACCTGTATGCATTATCTAGCGAACATCTCTCACAGCAGGTAAAGAATAGCTTTTCTGAAAATATTTAGAATGCTGATCTAAAATAAGGTTCCATCTATTTATATATAGTGTTGATATAGGAATAAGCTGGAAAATTAGTGGGACTAGAATTCCTTATGTAAGGCAGGATTATCCCCAATATCAGCTGGACTACTACCTGAAAGATTTGGAGATACAGAGTACCCAGAATGAAGGTCTGGAGCTCTAACTCCAAGAAAAATCAGAAGCAAGAGTCACTGCAAGTTTGAAGTTGACTAGAGAACAAAGGTTTGTTGTTGTTGTTGTTGTTGTTGTTGTTGTTATGTAAAAATGTTTCAAGCCATCCCCGCCCCCAAGAACTGGATAGAGTATAATATCCATCCTTGAAATGTACACACTATTTTCCCTCAGCAAGGAGGTTAAACTTACAGAGTAATGGTTCTCAGACTTTATCACACATCAGAATCAGAGATTCAATCCAGCTCTTCCTACTCCAGTCTCATTTGGTGAAGTAATATGGAAATGGATGACCCCCCCCCCCTTTGTAAAATGTGAATGTTCTGGAACAAGTGGAAAAATAGATGGGTCAATATTCTGCTAGGAATTTCATCCCCACCTTAGAAAACAAAGGCAGCATGTACGTTGCATAGCAGCCAAACGTCTGGGTTGGCAGAGTCAGAGCCAACTTTGCCCTCTTCAAGATGGCAGCTGACTGAGCTGCTGTGAGTGTATGTGATGCGCCACCACCCTGACTAAGGCCCGTCTCCTACATCAGGCTCAGAGAGAGCTCACACAGCTCCTCTGAGACACTGCCACCGCAGGGTTCCCACTGGCAAGGTGTCCGGGAAGGTACCCATACAGTTATGAGTTCCTATTTCTCCATGTCAGCCAAGATGGAACCAGTGCAGGTAAGAATGTGGAAGACTTCCTAAAGTACAAAGGGTTGGACCTCATCTCCAGAGTTTCAAATTAGGTAGGTTTAGAATGAAACTCCAGAATTTTCACGTCAAACAAGTTCTCGGGTGTTCCTGATTTGAGGACCACAATTTGTGAATGACCACACACTGATATGGCACTTTCATTCTCTCCAAAGTGTTCTTTTCCTTAATATTCTTTCAATTTCTATATTTCCACTTCAGAGAAAAACAAATGCAGATACAGAGAGCATTTAAGGCCTATCTTAATATTTAGGATGAAGACTTACAGGAGCACCTGTCTGGGAGGGAAGGAAACACATTAGCATAAGAATTGGGGATTTTAAGAACCCCTTTCACTATTTGTCTTCATATTATAAATATTTGGTAATTAAGTTAGCAATCT